>UESW01002191.1:0-26877 GCA_900491605.1 Calamus simplicifolius | reverse complement strand
CAAGGGAAAGAAGAGATGAGATTCGTAAAACAAAAAGGGGTCTCCCTCAATGAGGATAGATGAACCGGGGCCTTCAAATACATCGCGGATGATTAGGGGGGAATAAACTGGCTCAGCCCTCTCATCCACCCTTATGGCCGTCCCACTGAGGAATTGCGATTTCGGATCAATGCTTTTTTTGCCCTTCTTTGCTTGAAAGAGGACGATCCCGTTGTCGAGGAGGATGCTCATGTTTTCAAAAATGGAAAGGACGAATGTCGGAAAGTCACTTTTATAGTCAAAGGGTTTGAAATACCCCTAGACCTGAAAGACTACGTGTCGGTTCCCAGCCGATACCTCTGAGGGATATGAATACCTCTTGCCTTTGGGTGAGTGTTTCTCCTTTTCTCATCATGTCGGATGTTCTGTACGATTTTTTAAAGCTTTCATATTTTGCTCTGCTATAGGCGACCCTCCTCCAGTGGATGCTTTATAAGCGTTTGACCTCTACGAACAGTGCCATAGACAAATTCTACATGAAGCTGAGGCGCTTCGGAGCGAGTTGAGTTCAGCCAGCCAGCATACAGAAGAATTAACAAGGATTCGGGTTGAGCTTGAAGAAACTTGAAAATCAGTTGAGGAAGCCCAATCAGAGGCATCAAGACTTTGAGCTGAAGTTACCAAGCTTAAGGAGGCTTAGAAATCAGTCGATGAAGCTCAATCAGAATTATCGAAGTTTCGAGTTGAGGCCATAAGGGAAATTGACTTCTTAAATGATAGGCATGTTGAAGATAAGCGTCGGTTCGAAGCTTGTCAGAAGCAGGTCATTGATCTCACAGCTGAGTTAAACTAGACACGACTTGATGCCAAAGAAGATCGAGCAAATCTTGAGCATACTTGGCAGAAAATGAATAGGTATAGAAAGGAAAGAGAAAGGGCTCGGAAGAGGGCCAAAAAACCAGAAGCCGAAGTTGCTCGGCTTGCTGAAGAGGTGTATATTCCTTCCACTCCCATGCATTAGCTTATTTCTTTCCTTCAATTGAGGTCAACCTGATCGTTTGTTTGTCGTTTTGTTTTTGTTTAGCTAAAAAAGATCGGTGTCAATGCGACAGATAAAATAAAAACCCGGACCAAGGATTTAGCTTTGAGCCATAGGAAATGTTCTGAGCTTGAGCACCAAGTGATCGAAGTCGATAATCGGGCAGCTTTGGTGGTTAAGGAATGTAAAGAATCCGCTCAATTTTTGGAGGTTCGAATTGGTATGCCCAGTAGAACGAGATTCATAAGTCATCGGAAGAACTTACTCTTACTAAGCATCTGAAAAATTCTGTTCAGCCTCGTTGAAATTTTGTAGGGCCATGTTGAAACTTTGGGAGCAGAGTGCTCAACTCTTTTCAAATTATAGGAAGACCTGGCGGCCTCAATGATATTTGATGAATGTTCGGTCATGCCAAATTCCTTTGAGAGTATTTACTCAATTTACTAAAACTAAGAGAGTCATTTGAACGTACCAAGAGTTGCCTAGCCATGCCAAAACTGAGAGAGAGTTTTACCTCGCTTCATCAAGATGCGGAGAATGCTTGCCCGAATAAATTTTACTTGGCCCAACCAAGGTACGAAGAAAGTTGCTCGGCCCTATCGAGGTTCGGAAAAATTTGCTCGGCTGTGCCAAGGTACGGAGAAATATTTTACTTGGCTCTACCAAGGTACGAAGAAAGCTGCTTGGCCACGATGTTCGAAGAAAGTTGCTTGACCTTGCCAAGGTACGGAGAAATATTTTACTTGGCCCTGCAAAGGTACGAAGAAATTTGCTCGGCCCTGCCGAGGTATGGAGAAATATTTTACTTAGCCCTGCCAAGGTATAAAAAAATTTGCTCGGCCCTGCCAAGGTTCAAAGAAATGTTTTACTTGGCCCTGCCACGGTACGAAGAAATTTACTCATCCCTGCCGAGGTTCGAAGAAAGTTGCTTAGCCTTGCCGAGGTATGGAGAAATGTTTTACTTGGCCCTGCTAGGTATGAAAAAATTTGCTCGACAATGCCAAAGTTCGAAGAAAGTTGCTCAGCCCTGCCGAGGTACGGAGAAATATTTTACTTGGCCCTGCCAAGGTATGGAGAAATTTTCTTGGCCGTGTCGAGGTTCGAAGAAAGTTGCTCGACCGTGCCGAGGTTTAGAGAAGTGAGACTCATGGGTCGCTAATTAGGTGAAACCTGTCTTTCATCAACAAACTTTTAGGGAGGTGATTGAGACATGAATATTCCAAATTTAAAAGTAAAGGTTTATTATTGCAAATAGAATGGGCTCAGTTTAAGTGTACTTTACTGATAGTATATTCGGAGGTTGTCTGTGCTCCACGTCTGGGGAATAGACTTTCCATCCAAATCTTGAAGTTTGTAGGTGCCGGGTCCGATGACCTCCATAACTTGATAGGAGCCTTCCCAGTTGAAGACAGCTTTCTTTGTTCCAATGGTTTGGAGACCGATGCTTTGTGGAGCACAAGGTCGCCGGAAAGGAATAATTTTCCTCTAACTTGGGAGGAATGGTAACGAGCCACTCGTTGCTGGTAAGCATGAAGGGAAATACTTGCTTTTCCTATGCACAGGATCTCAAGGTGGAAAGCATGTAATTCAATTTTAATATTCACATTGAATATAAATTAAAGCATATTAGCAGATCTAAAATTTAAGAATATGTTAAATAAGTTTAAAATAATACCTCTCGATGCGAAAGCTGTAGATGACGAACATAGCAGATCCGATCAGCAGAGAGAAGTTCCTCTTCGTGCCTTACAAGAGCCACACGCGCCGCTCCTTTATTTCACACGCACGCTTGATGTATGTAGACAAGAGGCGGAATTGCGAAATCCTAAAACAATGGAAGGAGAACTCTTCTCCTTAAGAAGAGATAATCTCTTCTTGATTGGACTTCTTGTTGACTTTCTGTGATTGTAGATGATCAGCTTTTCACAGAAAGGTCTCTGTCAATTTTCTTCTCTACTATGTTTCCCTTTTTGCTTCGTATTTTATACACACCGTAACGTTTTTACTCGATAAATACGGCATTGAATATGCATTGAAAACGCGTGTAAAAGTCCTTTAAATAAATGCCATTACGTGAATTCCTTCACCGCATCAACGCGCCCCTCAAATGCATCTAAAGAAGTGGAACGGCTACAATCAATGCGTGGAATCAAGCCAGCCTAAGAGGAAACGTGGAGTGATCGGTTCCTTGAGCATCCTCCCATTAATATATCAAGAACTCCGATGCTTGGATGTTATAACTAATGGACGATCACGTATGAAATCTCAGGAAGCACATGTAAGATTTCATCAATTAAAATGTCTTAAAGAATTGATCCAATCAATTCTGTTTGAAGTCCAAATTCAAATCCGAAAGAAGCTACTCATAGCTCTTGAACCATACTTCATATTGGGCCTATCCGAGCTCCAATCCGAAGTGATTTATGAATTCAAAATTCATAAATAAACTTTCAAAGGCTCTATTGGAAATCAGATCGAACCACTTCGAACCCGGATCCAAACCACTCTATTATCAGACCAACATTGGTCCATGGTTCAAATTAACTTCATACCAGATTCATATCATGTCCCAAAATTCTATTTGAGTTACTGACTAACTCAAATCATCCTCGAAGTAGGTGCTGCCGCTAATGCCTAGTGCTAGCTAGACATAGCCAGAACGAACCCCGTATGACCCATCTGATTTAGTCCCACTCAAATCAGTGATCATGCCTACGTATAATTCATACGACTTTGTGCGTGACTACATAGGTTCGAACCTAAGCCGGTAGCATAGGAACACTTCCTATACTAATCGATGTGACCATCTAGCCATGGTTTCCGATGTCCGGATAGATCGAATTTGCACAAGGCAACATTCAGGAACCTAGGCTATGGTTGCCGCATAATTCATCCCCTTGTCCTAGTACTCAGGGCGAATACGGAGTTAACTGCCAACTCCGAGTAAATCACCCAAGTATGTTTCAATGCAATAAATCTTGTGACACCTCACAAAGATTACCTTGGCCAAGGTTTTGCTAAATTAAACATAGTTCGAGCACTCTCTCTAACACTTAGAGTGGACAATCCCATCTTGACTCATCACTGACCCAATAAGTACTTGACTGCACCCAGCAACCTTCCGTCACCGGATTAGAAATCGGGTGGTCCAGAGCCTAAGTACAGTGAGTTGCTTATCAAGTCAACATGATAGTCTCATGTCAAAGGGACACTTATACCTATTGCCTTTCTGTGAGTTGCTCAAGGCAGTAGAGCACTCACAGAGGTGAGTACTGTTCAGTGAATGTACTCCTACACTCACCCGCATGTCATACCGGTGTTATACACTCTTTGGTTTAAGAGAACAAACCAACCCATATGACATACAACGACCTACTCTTGATTACGTCGTCGTCCTTCGTAACAACGTATCATTTGGCCGCGAACAGATTTAAGAGTTACTCAACAATTCCTCCATTGTCGAATACATGTAACTCTAAGGACTACAACATATTGGAATTCTACTGGAAGATGTAAACTATATGCTGTACTGCCAAAGTAAATATGTTTATATACATCAACTCATAACCGTCTAAGCTAGACGATTGGCTGTAGGACACATTTCCTTACAAAGCAACCATCCGGATCCGGGATTTTTCTCTGACTTCTTTTATTAGGTTAAGATTAGCTCGGAGCTATTCATCGTTTGACTCCTCCGAGTAGCTCTCCACTCATGGCGAGGGTAATCCCACCTCCATAGAAATGATGGCTTAGTGCCGAAAGCCATTCTGAATAGAGTTTTGCCGATGAAAATCTTTTGGGTGGTTCGGTAAGCCCACAGAACATGATGAAGCTCGTCTGCCCATCTACCTCGGGCTCTATTGAGTTGAGCTTTAATTTCCTGCAATAAAGTTTGGTTTGTTACCTCTGCTTCACTATTGGCCCGAGGATGTCCAACCAATGTGAGCCGATAGTTGATGGCATGATCTTCACAAAACTCCTGAAACTTTGGGTTATCAAAATGTTGACTATTATTGGTGATGATGGTATGTAGAAGGCCAAATCGATAAATAATGGATCTTCACATAAAATCTTTAGCTCGGGTTTCGATGATCTGAGCGACTGCCTCGGCCTCGATCCACTTAGTGAAATAGTCAATTGCTACAAACAAGAACTTTCTCTATCCAATGCGGATGGGAAAGGACCAAGAATATCCATACCCCACTTGGCGAAGGGCTAGGCGGATGATATTAGCACCAGATGAGCAGAAGGAAGCTTCTGAATGTTAGAGTGCCACTGACATGAATCGTAGGCTCATGCTAGATCGTCTGAGTCCTTCAGCATGGTTTGCCAGTAGTATCCTTGATGCAGGACTTTGTGACATAGGGCTCGGCCATCGAGATGACTGCCGCAAATACCTTCATGGACCTCTCTTAAAGTGTAGTAGCTTCTAACAGCCGAAGACATTTAAGTAAGGGCATGGAGAAGGACCGCTTGTATAGTTGATCATCAAGTAGGACATAGTGAGATGCTTGCATCTTTAGTTTCCTCACTTCCTTTCTATCCACCGAAAGATAACCTTCTTTGAGGTATTTGAGGATTGGGTCAAACCAAAATTGTTCGGCCTCAATATGCATCACTCGATCAGCGTCTGCAATGCCGGACTTCTAAGGACTTCTAGGTAAAATTTTCGCTCAAGGTCCATTGAATCCGTGGTTACCAGGCGAGATAGAAGGTCGGCACATACATTTTCAGTTCTTGGGACCTGAATAACTTCAAGTTTAGAAAAGCAGAAGATAAGTCACGCACCTTTTGAAGATACTGAATCATGTTTGGCTTCCGAGCTTCAAATTCTCCTCGCATGTGACTATAGACCAATTGAGAGTCGGTGTAGACATTCAGCCTTTTGACTTTTAGGTCGCGGACGATTCGGAGTCCAGCAAGCAGAGCCTCATATTCAGCTTCATTATTAGAGATTGGGAAGGAGAAACGAATGCCGTACTCAAACATTTCTCTTTTCGGACTGGTGAGGACTAAGCCGGCGCCAAAACCGTTAACATTGAAGGACCCATCAGCATGAAGTAGGCACAAAGCTTCGTGTTTCAGTTGCTCAGAAACCTTTGGAGTAGAGCCATCCTCTGGTATGGTATACTTAAGGAGAAAGTCTGCCAGAATTTGTGCCTTGATGTTCGGACGAGGCTGATACTGAAGATCATGTTCGCTCAGCTCGATAGCCCACTTGGCCATTCTCCTTGACACTTTCGGATGGTGGAGGACCGACCTAATAGATTGGTCAGTTAGGACTATCATAGTATGTGCCTGGAAATAAGGATGTAGCTTCCGAGCAGATGTTGTCAAAGTTAACACCATCTTCTCGATCCGAGTATACCTTGTTTTGGCATCATAGAGCAATTTACTGACATAATAAACTGATCGTTGAAGCTTTTTCCTTCTCGAACCAGCACAAAACCACGCCACATTCTAAAACTGCCAAATATAAATACAGGATTTCCCCGGGCTTTGGGCTACTGAGGAGTAGCGGTGAGCCGAGGTACATTTTAAGGTCCTCAAAGGATTTCTGGTAGTCCACGGTCCACTAGAAGTTCTTGGCCGACCGAAGTGCCTTGAAGAAGGGCAAACATTTCTCGACCGATCGAGCAATGAAGCGGTTGAGGGCTACTATTCTTTTAGTAGCAATGTACCTCTTTGACTGATCTGGAGGGTGTCATCTCTTGGAGAGCTTGAATCTTCTCGGGGTTCACCTTAATGCCCCGCTGAGAGACCGTAAAACCCAAGAACTTTCCGAAATTGACTCCAAAAGCATATTTGGTCGAATTCAGCTTCATCTGATACTTCCTTGGTCAGTGATGAATGCAGTTTTCTCCTCATCCTCAGGGGCCATCCTAATTTAATTGTAGCCCGAATAAGCATCCATGAAGGTCAGCATCTGGTGGCCTGAGGTAGCATCCACAAGCTGATCGATCCTTGGCAGAGGAAAGCTGTTCTTTGGGCAGGCCTTGTTGAGGTCAGTGAAGTCGATGCAGATCCTCCATTTGCCATTCGACTTTTTTACCATCACAATATTTTTCGGCCAATCTTGATAATTTACCTTCCGAATGAAGTTCGCTTTAATGAGTTTATCAACTTCTTCTTCAATGGCCTTCTGTCACTCAGGGGCAAAGCTCCTTTTTTTCTGCTTAATTGGTCGAAACGTCTCATCCACATTAAGGCGATGGACAAGGATGTCTGGGCTAATCCCAGGCATATCCAAGGCTAACCAATTGAAAACATTAGCATTCCTTTAGAGGAACTCAATTAAATCTTGCCGAGGCTTTCCTTCCAACTAGGATCCGACCTTTATAGTTCGGTTTGGCCGAGCCTTGTTGAGTAGCACTTCTTCAAGTTCTTCGGTCGGTTCTCCATATTGCTCAACAAAATCTTTTCAAGCGTCCAACCCATCAACCTTGGGTCTTCTGAATTGAAGATCGGCGACAAAACAATATCGAGCCACGGCTTGTTTTCCCCGAACTATGCCCACTCCCCACTCTGTTGGGAATTTCATAGAAAGATGGGGAATAGATATGATGTCTCTAAGGGATATTTGTCCAGGCCTGCTGAGGATTGCATTGTATGGTGACCGAAGCTTAGTTACTAAGAAGTCTGTATGAACAACGGCTATATTGGGCCAGGTGCTGGCTCGGACCACTAATGTAATGACTCCTTCGGGAGTGACAGTGTCACTGGTGAACCCTACCAAGGTAGACTTTATGGTTCGGATATCCTTCATTCGTAATTTTATTCTCACAAAAGCATCAAAGTACAAAATATTAATGGAGCTTTTACTATCAACTAAAATTTGGTGTACATCATAATCATTCATATTAAGAGATACAACTAAAGCATCATTGTACGAATATTGTACCCTTGGAAGTCTTCATCTGAAAAAGAGAGTCCCTCGGACTGGACCCTCTTTGGCAGACTTTCTTCTTCACTCAGCTGAGCTGAGGAGAAGTCAATCATGACAATCATATTGATGTTGCCAACAGCTAAAGGTTAGGTGGAGGTAATGGTCGGGGCTCAGGTTAATGACCTCTTCCATCGTTCGGCTCAGGGGGCCTTCTGAATTGGTCCAGCCTTCCTCGGTGAATGAGCTGTTTGATCTCATTCGGAAGCTGTCAGTACTCCTCGGTGTCATGCCCATGATCTCGATAGAATTGATAGTACTTTGTCATGTCCTTTTGAGCTATGTTTCCTCGAAGGGGAGGTGATCGAGGAAGTTATCACTCGATCTCTGTCAGGATTTGTGCCCATGGCGCAAAGAGCAGAGTATACCGATTGAACCTCTGCGTCGGGATTCTGGTGCAATCTCTGGGCGATGGAAGAGGACCTGTTTGATAGCGAGGTAGGCTTGTATGGTAAGGGGGTCAATCCTTCTCTGAGCCTTTCTTCTCCCTTTTCTTGGTTTGCTCGGCTCGGGCTGATCTTCTTGATTCTTCGACCCTGGCGTATTTATCCGCCAGAGCCATCATATCGGAGGGGTTCTTTGGGTAGTTGACCTCCATTGTCAAGTAGAAATTACCCTCCTTCGATACTCCACAAGCCAAGGCGGACATGGCTACCTCAAGATTGAGGTGTCAACTTCCAGCATGGCCGTGTTAAAGCGACCAAGATAACTTCTCAAGGACTCCACCTCTCGCTGTTTGACCTCAGAGAGGGAGTCAGATCTTCTCCGGTGGCAGCGACTGCTGACGAATTAGCTAATAAACAGATAGCTCAGCTCGTCAAAGGAATTGATGGAACCCGGCTTCAAACCATTGAACCATGTTCTTGCCGATCCTCTGAGAGTGAAGGGAAAGGTTCGGCATAGGATCGCATCTGATGCTCCATAGAACATCATGATGGATCGAAAACTACTTAGGTGGTCACTGGGTCGATGGATCCATGGTACGGCTCGATAGTGAAAAGTTTAACATGGGAAGGGATTGCCTCCCGCATAATTTCCTTGGCAAAGGGGATGCCCCACTCCACCTTCGGTTGAGAATGGGAAGTTTGCTTGATGGCGTCCAGCTCCTGACGCCACTTCTGATGCATTTTCCAGATTTTTCGCTGAAACCCCTCATCCCAATCAGTAGGAGAAACAGAATGGAAAGATAGCGGTTGCGGCATGGAGTCATGGCGGGAGAACACCGGAGAAAGAGAACGAGCACGCCGGGATCTGAGCGGACTCTTATCTCTCCTCCTCTGTGGTGCCGGTCTAGCCTTTTATGGTTGGGCTGTTGAAGACGACTCGCAGCCTCAAACGAATTGGAAGAGGGGATTGTCGGGGAAACATGGGCAGTAACTCCATCAGGAAGCCACAAAGCAGGAGTAGCTGGCAGAGGAGTTCTGTGGAGCCCTTGCATCAGTTAAGTTAGGGTTTGGACTTGTTGGACCAGCATGGTAAATTGGTCTGGGTGATCGGAGTTGCTGGTGGTGGTGGAGGAACCTCCATTGCGGCGGATGTGAGGGCACCACATTGTTTGTGGGATCAAGCCTCTGGGAAACGACCTGATCTAGAGCATTTGAGGTTGCTTTTCTTCGATTGTCCATCAAAGGAATTATTCTTTCGATTAAGAACCTTGTCTCCTTGGTTTCAAGTTTAATAGGACTTGATGCCCTTCCTCTAGCGCCAATCTGTTGCCATAGAAATCCGTTCTCCAACTTGGATGCAGCTCGCTCCTTTATTCGGCTCGCTCCTGGATCCGGGTGGCATTTTTTCATCCGAATGGACCTGCAAGGCGGTCTCCATGCAGGAAGCATTGGGGGTGGCCTCTACGGAAGACCCTCCGACGCCCAAGTCAATAGCAATTCTTAGCAATCAGATATGAGGAGAAGGCTCTCACAAAAGAGTCCCTCAAGAATGACTTTTCGAGAGCTTAAGGACTCTGCTTGAGCTTTTTAGTTCAAAGTGAGCATAGGAGCATAGAACGTACCTAAAAAGGTTTTAGGACCAGGTCTTTATAGACTGTTGGAATGATGGCTGATTAATACCTGACTTCTTGGATGTGTCTTGGGAAGCTAAAAGCCGATACAATTCGAATCTGATTCAAATTTGGTTTGTTATGGGGCCGATAGGATTCAAATTCTGTTAGTTAGAGGATCAACGACCAAGGAAGTTAATAGGTGCTTTGAGATTGGGTTATTTATAAGCACTAAGCTATTTTTGGCTTTATTGATTTTATTTCCTTCTCAAGAATGCCGAGAACCGACGTGGCTGGAATCCCACCTAATAATCAGGGATTTGAACTCTCATTGATTGCCATCACATGGTCATATTTTAAGAGGATCGCTTTGAAAATCAGATGATCGGAGCCATTTATCGAGCAAAGGACTTGGTGCAATGTTAGAGGCAAGGGCGTTTGAGCCGAAGAAGGAGGTAGCTCGGTCTTGCTGAGCTATGGGGATAATTCGGTCCTGCCGAGGCATGAGGATAGCTCGGTCTTGCTGAGGCATAGGGGTCGCTCGGTCCTGCCGATGCATAAGAGTGGTTAAGTATGTTCGCGGCATGGCGATTTTATTTTTTTTCCGAGTATGACGGCTGATGAGTCAGAAATCAAAAATGATCCTAGCCCTTTCGCTATATGCACAGATATTAATGCAATGAAGATTTTATCCCGTATCACATTATGATAATGATGATGATATTATTAAAATAAGTATAATATGATCATTAAAATAATGGCTAAACTATTAATGTTATAATAATAATAATAATTGCAATATTATTAAATTTATTCAATAATATGATGGTCAAATATATTGTAATGATATTTGATATATTTAATATGCCATAATTATCTGATATTTGATATTAAAATTCAATACTGGGAGAGTGGGAAGAGGATTCTTTTGATAGCTTCTTTCAAGTGCAATAAATCTTATAATTGGAACTATGCCTAATCTTATCTACATTTTTAATTACAAAATTTAGATTTTATTTATTTATTTGGATTGTAACTATCAGTATTCAAATATTTTAGATACAAGTAATTTAAGTAAATTATTCAATCTATTTGTAACTGCAGCAATATCCAATTATAAAAAGCAAATCTTCTTAACTGAGTGTGACATTTCTAAATTCAACTGATTTTTACAGTGCATCTTGCAATGGACTCAGGCTGGGGCCAACGCCACAGTTGATTTTGCCAAAAGGAAAACACTTTGTACACCGGCCCGGTGCAGCA
The DNA here is from genome assembly GCA_900491605.1 of Calamus simplicifolius. Lineage (NCBI taxonomy): Eukaryota > Viridiplantae > Streptophyta > Magnoliopsida > Arecales > Arecaceae > Calamus > Calamus simplicifolius. The sequence goes on along the minus strand of UESW01002191.1, from coordinate 15,657 downwards.
ACGATGACGTGGGCTGCACCGCGTTTTCCTATTGGTCCACGTGGATCCGACGTGGATGACATGACAGGCGGTATGGCTGGGCTTTGACGTTACGTTCTGAACGTGATGGACATTTATTGCTGTTCGCTTTTTTTTAAAATTTCGTGCGGACGAAAATGCCCTTTCGCTCCTTCATGGCGCCATTTTACGTTTTATGGCATCTGTGCAAAAAACTTCTGGAGGAAATGTCATCCGCGGCGACACCGAAGGACGGAAATATACGAGACATCCTAGTTCTGGCAAACGACACCCAAGACTTGCGCGGCGACACCCGAAGGACGGAAACATACGAGACATCCTAGTTCTGCCAAACGACACCCAAGCCTTGCGCGGCGACACCCGAATGACGGAAACATACGAGACATCCTAGTTCTGGCAAACGACACCCAAGACTTGCGCGGCGACACCCGAAGGACGGAAACATACGAGACATCCTAGTTCTGGCAAACGACACCCAAGACTTGTGCGGCGACACCCGAAGGACGGAAACATACGAGACATCCTAGTTCTGGCAAACGACACCCAAGCCTTGCGCGGCGACACCCGAAGGACGGAAACATACGAGACATCCTAGTTCTGGCAAACGACACCCAAGCCTTGCGCGGCGACACCCGAAGGACGGAAACATACGAGACATCCTAGTTCTGGAAAACGACAACCAAGCCTTGCGCGGCGACACCGAAGGACGGAAACATACGAGACATCCTAGTTCTGGCAAACGACACCCAAGCCTTGCGCGGCGACACCCGAAGGACGGAAACATACGAGACATCCTAGTTCTGGCAAACGACACCCAAGCCTTGCACGGCGACACCCGAAGGACGGAAACATACGAGACATCCTAGTTCTGGCAAACGACACCCAAGCCTTGCGCGGCGACACCCGAAGGACGGAAACATACGAGACATCCTAGTTCTGGAAAACGACACCCAAGCCTTGCGCGGCGACACCCGAAGGACGAAACATACGAGACATCCTAGTTCTGGCAAACGACACCCAAGCCTTGCGCGGCGACACCCGAAGGACGGAAACATACGAGACATCCTAGTTCTGGAAAACGACACCCAAGCCTTGCGCGGCGACACCCGAAGGACGGAAACATACGAGACATCCTAGTTCTGGCAAACGACACCCAAGCCTTGCGCGGCGACACCCGAAGGACGGAAACATACGAGACATCCTAGTTCTGGAAAACGACACCCAAGCCTTGCGCGGCGACACCGAAGGACGGAAACATACGAGACATCCTAGTTCTGGCAAACGACACCCAAGCCTTGCGCGGCGACACCCGAAGGACGGAAACATACGAGACATCCTAGTTCTGGCAAACGACACCCAAGCCTTGCGCGGCGACACCCGAAGGACGGAAACATACGAGACATCCTAGTTCTGGCAAACGACACCCAAGCCTTGCGCGGCGACACCCGAAGGACGGAAACATACGAGACATCCTAGTTCTGGAAACGACACCCAAGCCTTGCGCGGCGACACCCGAAGGACGGAAACATACGAGACATCCTAGTTCTGGAAAACGACACCCAAGCCTTGCGCGGCGACACCCGAAGGACGAAACCATACAAGACATCCTAGTTCTGGCAAACGACACCCAAGCCTTGCGCGGCGACACCCGAAGGACGGAACCATACGAGACATCCTAGTTCTGGCAAACGACACCCTAGTCTTGCGCGGCGACACCCGAAGGACGGAACATACGAGAGAACCCACGACACCCTAGTTCAAGACCCACGACACCCTAGTTCAAGACCCACGACACCCCAGTTCAAGACCCACGACACCCCTAGTTCAAGACCCATGACACCCCCAGTTAAAGACCCATGACACCCTAGTTCAAGACCCACGACACCCTTAGTTCAAGACCCACGACACCCTAGTTCATAACCCATGACACCCTAGTTCAAGACCCATGACACCCTAGTTCAAGACCCACGACACCCTAGTTCAAGACCCATGACACCCCCAGTTAAAGACCCATGACACCCTAGTTCAAGACCCACGACACCCTAGTTCAAGACCCACGACACCCCCAGTTCAAGACCCATGACACCCTAGTTCAATACCCACGACACCCCCAGTTCAAGACACACGACCCCAGTTCAAGACCCACGACACCCTAGTTCAAGACTGGGGGTGTCGTGGGTATTGAACTAGGGTGTCATGGCTCTTGAACTGGGGGTGTCATGGGTCTTGAACTAGGGTGTCGTGGGTCTTGAACTAGGGTGTCATGGGTCTTTAACTGGGGGTGTCGTGGGTCTTGAACTAGGGTGTCATGTGTCTTGAACTGGGGGTGTCGTGGGTATTGAACTAGGGTGTCATGGGTCTTGAACTAGGGTGTCATGGGTCTTTAACTGGGGGTGTCGTGGGTCTTGAACTAGGGTGTCATGTGTCTTGAACTGGGGGTGTCGTGGGTATTGAACTAGGGTGTCGTGGGTCTTGAACTAGGGTGTCATGTGTCTTGAACTGGGGGTGTCGTGGGTATTGAACTAGGGTGTCATGGCTCTTGAACTGGGGGTGTCATGGGTCTTGAACTAGGGTGTCGTGGGTCTTGAACTAGGGTGTCGTGGGTCTTGAACTAGGGTGTCATGGGTCTTTAACTGGGGGTGTCGTGGGTCTTGAACTAGGGTGTCATGTGTCTTGAACTGGGGGTGTCGTGGGTATTGAACTAGGGTGTCATGGGTCTTGAACTAGGGTGTCATGGGTCTTTAACTGGGGGTGTCGTGGGTCTTGAACTAGGGTGTCATGTGTCTTGAACTGGGGGTGTCGTGGGTATTGAACTAGGGTGTCGTGGGTCTTGAACTAGGGTGTCATGTGTCTTGAACTGGGGTGTCGTGGGTATTGAACTAGGGTGTCATGGCTCTTGAACTGGGGGTGTCATGGGTCTTGAACTAGGGTGTCGTGGGTCTTGAACTAGGGTGTCGTGGGTCTTGAACTAGGGTGTCATGGGTCTTTAACTGGGGGTGTCGTGGGTCTTGAACTAGGGTGTCATGTGTCTTGAACTGGGGGTGTCGTGGGTATTGAACTAGGGTGTCATGGGTCTTGAACTAGGGTGTCGTGGGTCTTGAACTAGGGTGTCATGGGTCTTTAACTGGGGGTGTCGTGGGTCTTGAACTAGGGTGTCATGTGTCTTGAACTGGGGGTGTCGTGGGTATTGAACTAGGGTGTCATGGGTCTTGAACTGGGGGTGTCATGGGTTATGAACTAGGTGTCGTGGGTCTTGAACTAGGGTGTCATGGGTCTTTAACTGGGGGTGTCGTGGGTCTTGAACTTGGGTGTCGTGGGTCTTGAACTAGGGGTGTCGTGGGTCTTGAACTGGGGGTGTCGTGGGTCTTGAACTAAGGGTGTCGTGGGTCTTGAACTAGGGTGTCATGGGTCTTTATCTGGGGGTGTCATGGGTCTTGAACTAGGGGTGTCGTGGTTCTTGAACTGGGGTGTCGTGGGTCTTGAACTAGGGGTGTCGTGGGTATTGAACTAGGGTGTCATGGGTCTTGAACTGGGGTGTCGTGGGTCTTGAACTAGGGTGTCATGGGTCTTGAACTAGGGTGTCATGGGTTATGAACTAGGGTGTCGTGGGTCTTGAACTAAGGGTGTGGGTCTTGAACTAGGGTGTCATGGGTCTTTAACTGGGGGTGTCATGGGTCTTGAACTAGGGGTGTCGTGGGTCTTGAACTGGGGTGTCGTGGGTCTTGAACTGATGCTTTGTCTTAAAGTTTTGAACTAGGATGTCGTCTGGTAGAGCTTTGCCACTCCTTCGGATACTCTTCTTCCAGGCCAGAACCTTACGATTTTTTATCAGCAAAATCCAAATAAGATGGCGGGTTGAAGTAGGCTAGAGGGAAAGGGTATTTTCGTCTTCATACCAATGGTGAAAAGGCTGAACGACTTTTAATGGATGTACGATTAAAAAGTAACATTATCTCTCTGCTATTCTGTCACATCATGTCAGGCCATATGGGATCTATGTGGACCAATAGGAAAATGCGGTGCAGCCCACGTCATCGTTGCTGCACCGGGGCCGGTGTACAAAGTGTTTTCCTTGCCAAAATGACACCAACTAGGGTTTAGTGTTGAATCCGTTTTCCAACTACCGGAGCCTGCTAGCCTTCCTAAATCTTTTGCCCTCTGCGCTTCGCCTCAGAAGAAGCGAGAGAGCGGCAGGATGTGGAGACCGCCGCTGCGCCCGTCCCATCTCCGCCCTCTCCTCCGCCGTCTGCTGCTCTTTCCCCCTCTTCACCGCCGCCGCCTCCTCCTTAACCTCTTCCCCCGATCCCTCTCCTCCCATCCACCGGTTTCGCCTCCGCTGCCTCCAACGACCCCTCCGACGTTGCCCATTCCATTTCCGCCGAACTCGCCAAGCTCTCCGCCGCCGGCGCCGACCCATCATCCTCCTCCTCCACCCACCTCGACCTCCCCCGCCACTTTTCCCTCCACTTCTCCGACGTCCGATTCAACACCCTGCTCCTCCACCGTGTCCTCGACCTCTCCCCCACAGCCGGCCGCGCCGCCGTCGACCTCTACCGCTGGATCGTCCGCCACCGCTCCTTCACGCCCACCGACGAGTCCCTTTCCCTCCTCGTCCACTTCCTTGGCCGCCGCCACGACTTCAAGGCCATCGCTGACGTCCTCTCCGAGTTCCGCCGCTCCGCCGGTCCGCTCACCGTCTCGGCCGCCATCGACCGCCTCGCTCGCTCCGGTCGCCCCGCCGACGCTGTCCGCTTTTTCGACTCCCTCCCTCGCGACCTTGGCCTCCGCCGCGACCGCCCCGGCCTCGCCGTCCTCGTCGCCGCCCTCACCGACAACGGTTTCCCCGGTCACGCCGAGCGCGCCGTCAAGCGCTACGCCGACGAAATTTTCCCCGATGAGGAGATGTGCACCGCCCTCATCCGAGGCTGGTCGCCGCCGGGAAGCTCGACGAAGCCCGCCGTCTCATGGGCGAGATTTCCGCGGGGGTTTCGAGCTTGGCACGGCGGCCTACAATTCGATCCTGGACTGCATCTGCCGGCTCTGCCGGAAAAAGGATCCCCTCCTGCTCCAGTCGGAGGCTGACAAGGTCCTCGTCGAGATGGAAGCCGCTGGCATTCCTCGCGATACCGAGACCTTCCGTGTCCTCATCTACAACCTCTGCAAGATCCGGAAGACCGAGGACGCCATGAAGCTGTTCAGAAAAATGGGCGAATGGGGCTGCTCCCCGGATGCCGAGACCTATCTCACTCTCATTCGGAGCTTGTACCAGGCCGCCCGAGTCTCGGAGGGCGATGAAATGATCGGCTTCATGAGGTCGACGGGTTCGGTGACAAGCTCGACAGGAAGGCTTATTATGGATTCATTAAAATCTTGTGCGGGATCGAGCGAGTGGAGCATGCAGTGAAGGTGTTTCGGATGATGAAGGGGTATGGCCATGCCCCGGGGATCAAGACCTATGAATTGTTGATGGGGAAGTTGGCGGAGCACAACCAGGTGGACAGGGCCAATGCGCTGTTCAAGGAGGCGGCGGCTCGGGGAGTTCCAGTGACGCCCAAGGTATACAAGGTCAATCCGAGGTATGTCAAGGTGAAGAAGGTAAAGAAGGAGAAGAAGAGGCTGACCTTGCCGGAGAAGATGGCGAAGAAAAGGAAGCGGCTTAGGAAGCTGAGGATGAGCTTTGTGAAGAAGCCGAGGTCGTCGCGGAGGCTCATTTGATTCTTAGATGTGATCCTGGTGTTGTTTCACCTGCCCTTATCCCATTTTCCTATTGTTAAATTTCTGCTTCCATTGATATATAAATTTTAGAATTTCAGCTGAATTGGGTTTCTCCTATTTGGTATGGCATTTGGCATTCAAATAACTTTGTTGAAATTCTGTCCTGCTCATGTTCTTGTGACTCTTGTTCAAGATGACTGTTATTTTGTTCAATTTCATATGCCTTGCGGCTTTAGGCACATATCCATGATGGATTTCATGTCATCAGAGTGCCATTCATACGTTTCTATTGTTATAGTGGATCCTCCTTCCTTTTTTAATTTAAAGAAACAACTAAAGTTTTTCCCAAATGAAAGAAAGATGTGAGGTTTGGGTTGGGTATAACCTGTGCATTGCTTCTTCCTATTTGTTCCCTCTGCATAATATAACTTCTGCAACAATCAAACTCAAGATTTTGTCTAAGGCTGCATAATATAACTTGTATTTCCTTCTTTTATTTACTCCTATCTTCGATTATCTATGGCCAAATTTGAACATTTTGTATTACTATTAATGCACATCCAGCTGAATGTGTGAGTGTATGACAAATGTGTCATGACATGAGACATAATAACCATAGGAGGGGTTTTATGAGATTGGAAGATTGAGACAACACTTTGCACTCTTGGTCCCTTTTTAATAACACCATCCTATCTTTAGGCTTTCCTTCCATCTCTCACTCTTATTCTCTCATGGAGATTGGAGCGTCAAGAATTTCTTTAGAGTTTCTTTGGTTCTCGTGGAGAAGGAGGGTACTTCATCTATATTAAGTTTCAAGGGGGCATGTAGCCTCTTTATCGCAGAAATTTTTACCGAAAGTGGGGGAAATGGAAGAAATGAGGCTTCCATGGGACTTTTACTTGGAATTGATTCTGTGATGGAACATCTCTAGATATGGATGAGCAGAACTATGGCATCTTTAGATGTGGATGAGCAAAACTACTTTGAATAAAAAAGGTCATGAGCCATGGCTTTGATCTCTCTAGAGGGTATCTGATTGCTTTCTTAGCAGCCATAAGTGAAGAGCCCCCCTTCTCTCTCTCTTTCTCTCCATTTATTTTTTATTTTTCATTCTCTATTATTCTTGGTACTTTTTGAGATTATTTGGAAAGGATGCATTTTTCTTCCTCCTGTATCTGAATGGATATGAAGACAATATCAAGTTCCTTTCTTTCTTCCAGATAAATTCTAGTACTTTTTTCCCTTTGTTTTTTTTTTGGTCTGTTATCTTTCAATCATAACCATCACTATTTTATGAAGATCACCTCGACCTGCAGTAACTTCAGTTATAGTTGCCAAATAAAGTCATGTCAGGCTGTTACACTACTTCAAATCTTCTACAGATAGTCTCAAATCTTCTATAGATAGTCACTCTAATTGGAAGGATGTAACAAGATAATTTTTCCTTTTCACACATCAGACATTTGTGAGGGAACAAAACAACAACTAGTCTGATACATTTACATAAAACTTAGCTAACCATCAATTAGAAACTTAATGAGATGAAATAAAGAAAAAAAATGCATGTCGCTCCCTGTGTTCCAATCTCTTGGTTGAAAGCCCTGTTATTGTTGTGCATGCCTAGCTGTTTCAGCATATCCACATTTTATATGAACTTTAATTTTAACATTTTTGTTTCATTGATAAGGAAACACATTTCTATGTTTCTCTTTTCTCCATGACTCCTCAAAAGTTGCATTTCTTTCTATTGTAAAAAAAAATAAAAGATGACAAACACCCTTAAACATCAAATATTGAGACAATAGATAATCAGAACCTGATCTCATCTCTTTTGCCTACTTTGAGTGTAGTTTCAATATGAAAATAATTCTTGCACTCTTATTTCTCATTCCATTTTCCAACTTCTCTAATCTCTATTATATCCCAAGATCCTGAATGTCCAAGAACCTGAATATTAGGAGCACCTCTCAAATTGGATTTTGATATATCACTTCTTGTCCAATCCTCAGTGTTATATTCCTGGCAGAGTCTAAAAACTAAATTGATGCAAATGATATATTCAGTGTTTGATAGCTTCAATATCCTGTCTAAGATGGGTGCACTGTCTTTCTTGTGCAATATGCTCTACTGTTAAATCATGGTCTTGTATCTTTCCTATGCCACTACCTAGAGTAGCCAATTCTTTTTAAAAGTCATTCCTTATGGTCATTTTATAACAGTGAAGAAAAACAAGAGATATGAGCAACAGTGAGTGTTTCAACTGGTCCCTTCATCAAGATGGAGGACCCCTATTACTGGAAGACACAAAAAGTTACATCGTATATGACGATATAAAGATAAGTCTCTGAAAAAGAAAATCAAAGAGAATAAACATGTGTTTTCCTTTCAATTCTTTTCTGTTTCAACTACTCTACCCTTTGTTTTCCACCATAAGAATCTTTGGAACAGCAAACTGATTAATGCTTGCCTCATAAAATATTGCTGTTGTCTTACTGAATGCTAGGTACTTTCACTATTTCATCTCCATCTGAGTAGTCTTTAAAACTTAGAATCAGTGACATGCTCACACATTTCACTTGATTCCATGAGACAGTGATTTAAAATAAGGGTCTTCTAGGTTTCCAAGCTGCGGTCCTCTAAAGCCCCAAGTTGACTAACTTGGATTAACATTATAGGTTTTGGTGAAAAGCAACATAACATAAGAAAATTCCTCTTTCGCATTAGGTGCTTTTAGAATCGTGCGAGCTGTTCTCTGGTGCATCTTCTTCCGCATGCTTTAAGATTCGTGTACCGGCCAACTCCGCCCCCGATCTCCGACGATCTTCATCGACTGGCTTTCTGCTTCTCATCGATCCTTTGTTCAGCTGTCCCCTGCAGTCCTATGGCGTCCGATGGGACTTCGGAGGCCCGTGCTCCCCGGAGGAGGGCTATGGAGTTCGGTTATAAGTGGGTTTCGTCGTCTCCGGCGGGGTGGCTAGGCTGGAGAGCAATTCCCTGAGGTGGTTCAAGTGCCAGTGCGTTGCTGGAGGAGGAGATTGTGGGATGGCAGCACAGAGCTGTTCTCGTCCGCTCCTTTCTAAGTGGGTGCCGGTTGAAGCCTTCATCAAGAATTCCGACGAGCTGGAATCCCTGGTGTGATTGAACCAGTTAGCCTCGCCTTCTGGTGTCACATCTTCCGTTTTGAAGATCCGACGTGCGACCTGGTTCTCAACCGTCCCTGGGTGATCAACGGACAAGTAATTGGGACTGAAGCGTGGCGTCCGGAATTCTTTTCGGCTGAGGATTCCATCGCCTCGGCTCTGCTCTGGATGCGGATGCCTAACCTTCCATTGGAGTTCTGGAAGGAGGACATCCTCCAAGCTATCTTGGAGCCAGCTGTGTCTTTTGCTGTGCTGATTCGCTACGATGTCAAGGAACAGAGGTGGATATGCGAGGGTGGCAGTTCGAGTCGACCTTCGTCAACCTCTTCGGCTTGGGACCCAAGTTCAGGGTGTACAGGGACCCTTCTGGCAGCAGTTTGTCTTTGAATCGTTGGAGGGTATTTGCCCCAAGTGTGGGTCATTGCATCTTGCTGGTCCGTGTTTTGCGTCGGCCATGGCAGCGGGGGAGGATTCAGACAGCTGCTCTGTTTTTGGGCCATGGATGGCGGCGGTCCGTCAGCGGAGGAGTGTTGTGGGTCCTCAGCCTAAGGACCCTCTGGCAGCCACTGCTTCGTGCCCTGCTCCCCAACCGGCCTCTGCTGTTCCGAGCAATGATGTGGGTGGAAGATGATGAAGCTGCGTCGTAGGCGTCCTTCAGGGCCATGACGGAAGCCCAGGTAATTCATGGTGCCTCTCCCTCCGTGGCTGTGCCAATTCAACAGGTGCCGGCTGATCTGAAGGAATCGGCCAGAGGGAAGCAGTTGCTGGCTAAGGAGGAGGGGAGAAGGCTGATGCTGAGATGGTGGCCATGCCGGTTCATCAGGCGCGTGCCGTTTTTAAAGTTTCAGCAAGGGAGCGTTTCAGATGACTAAGGCTGGGGCACCTAACTCCCACAAGTCCCAATCTCTGATTTCGGCTAACCCTTTTGCCTCTTGAGTTCGGACTCGAATGAAGGGGGCCACTTGGATAATAGAAATCTGTTTTTGGGTCCCCTCAAGAGGGCCAGACTAGTAGATTGCTGCCTCCGAGGTCTATTTCCAAACCGGAGAAGAGAAAAGGTAAAGGAAAGGGTAATAATGTCAAAAGTCGAGTGGATATCATTCCTTCTTTGGGTTGCCTGACCCAGCCCCCTGCTGTCTGAAGGTTGGTTAGGAGGTGGTGATGGTCAATCCGGATAGGCAAGATGATCAGAATTGTGAGGCATCCTCTGGTGATTACGTGGGACAGGGTTCAGTTGACTCAGTTGCTTTGAAGGCCGGTCCTATTCGGAACTCTGAGGGTGGTTTACAGTCTGTTTGGTGTCACACTGATAGTTTTATGTCAGAGGACCAGGGAGGGGTCCCATCTACCTCCAGTTAATGAAGATCTTAATTTGGAATGTAAGAGGTGCTAATAAGCCCTCATTCCGTTCCTCTTTTGGTAGATTGATGCAATTACATAACTTTGATATGTGTCCTGTTAGAAACCAGGTTGTCGGAGATAGTCTGACGAGGTTTCGGAGACAGATTGCCCGTTCTTGGTCTTCTTATGCTGTGGAGGCTGAGGGGCTATCGGGAGGTATTTTGGCCATCTAGCGTGAATCAGCTGTTATGATTGATGCGTTTCATCAATGTAATCAGCAGCTTGGTCTAGTTGTCTTTGAAGGAACCTTTGATCCTTGGCTCCTATCGGCGGTCTATGCCAGTACTGATTATCGTAGAGATGGGCCCTTTGGTCTGAGCTGATCTCCCTCATGGACCATGGTATTCCATCCATTATTGCTGGTGACTTTAACTGTATCACTGAGGCTAGTGAGAAGAGGAGGGGCAAAGAGTCACTGGCTCAGCTAACATAATTGAATTCAGGTCATTCATCGGGTCTTCTGGGCTTATGGATTTGGGGTACTCGGGGCCCCAATTCACCTGGTAATAACCGACAGGGGTCAGCGCGGGTTTGGAGAGACTGGATAGAGCCTTGGCCACAGCTCAATGGCTTCAAAAGTTCCCTTCTGTCTTGTTACTCACCTTCCAAGATCGCCTCGGATCACTGTCCCATATTGATTTCCACGGAGGCTGATTAGTATAGAGGAAACAGTTTAGATTCGAGCGGTTCTGGACTTTCCATTCTTCTGCTCGAACTATTATTTCTTAGATCTGGCACCTTCCTATCAGGGGCAACGCGGTCTATCGGTTATCTCGTCGACTTATGATGGCCAGACGCAGACTTTCCTTTTGGAACAGATTGGAAGTTGGGGATCTGGTGAGGCAAGTGGAGCAGGCTAAAGCTGTTATTAGTGCCCTCCAGGCGAAAGAAGATCACGATGGCTTTCTATTGGATTCTGATCTATCCTTGCTGCGGGAGACTCTTGCTCATACCACTCCCTTCTTCGGCAGCAGGAGGTATATTGGAGACAAAGGTCCAGGGTTCAGTGGATCCGTGAAGGGGACCGTAATACCAGATTCTTTCATCAGGCTACGCTGAAGCGGCGGGCAGCGAATAGGATTCGGAGGGTAGCTAATGCTGAGGGGAATTTTCATGAGGACATTCATTCTATTCGGACTCAGTTTCTTCACTTCTTCCAGTCCAATGGTCTGAGTCCACTGGTGATGGGGCTCGGTCTTCGGGTATCTGATTCCAGGAAGGTCTCCTCTTCGAGAATACCATGCTTGTCAGGCTGATTGATGAGGAGGAAGTTCGCCAGGCCCTTTGGGAGCTTGGTCCAGACAGGCCCCGGGGCGGATGGGTTTTCGCCCTTCTTTTTTAGACACTACTGGGAGATTGTTGGGCAGGAAGTGGTTCAGGCAATTCAGATTGCCTTTCAATCGAAGTATATTCCAGGGAATGGAATCGGACTCTCATTACTCTTGTGCCCAAGTGCTCGGATGCTTCCTACCTCAGCATTTTAGGCCGATCAGCTTGTGCACTACTTTGCCCGCCTTTTAGCTAGCCGTCTTCGTCGGGTCATTCCCCGTCTTCATTAGAGGTCGTTTTATCTCGGACAATGTCCTCATCACTCAGGAATTTATGCATGATCTCCATCGAGCTCCTGTCAGACGTAGCCTTATGGCAGTTAAGCTTGATATGAAGAGAGCTTATGATAGACTGAGTTGGGCCTTCTTGCACCGTTCTCTTCAGGAGTTCGGATTTGATGAGTTGTTTATTGAGTGGGTTTTGGCTTGTATTCAGAGGCCGTCTTTCTCTCTGATCATTAATGGGAGTCTGACCGAGTTTTTTCATTCTGTTGGATTACGTCAGGGGGCCCTTTATCACCCCTTCTGTTCATTCTGGCTGTGGATGATCTCTCCCGAGCTTTCCATCAGGCTCAGCTTAATCGAGGATTGTCCCTTTTATGGCGGGAGTTGGGGGCCCTTCAGTCTCTCATCTTCTATTTGCCGACGATTGTATTCTTCTGGGTCAGGCTACTACTAATGCGGCTTCCTTCGATTCCATTATTCAACGTTATTGTCAGGCTTGGGGCAGAAGGTCAATCTTCTAAAGTCTTCTATTTGTTTCAGCCCAAAGACACCCAGATTCACCAAAGAAGCTATTACCAATCTGTTGGGTATATCTACTCAGACTGACCGATTTATGTATCTGGGGATTCCCATGATCGGTAGACGTCCCGATGCTCTGATTTTGTGGATCTTGAGAGGCGTGTTCGGCAGCGTATTGAGGGTTGGCAAGTCACTGGCTTATCGATGATGGCTAGAGTTACCATCATTCGGTCGGTCTTTTCTTCCCTTCCTCTTTATCTGCTTTCGAATGCGGCCATCCCATCTACCTGTCTTCGGAGGCTTGAGAGATGTTTTCGAGACTTTCTATGGGCTTCTATGCAAGACGGCACGATATTCACCTTCTATCTTGGGACATGATCTGTATGCCAATTCATGAAGGTGGTTCGGGATCCAATCCCTGATGGTAAGGCGGATGGCTTTATTGGCCAGGCATGCAACACGTTTCCTCCTGGAGCCCAATGTCTTTGGAGCTCCGTGATGCGTGTAAGGTATGTGACTGGCAGTTTGGGGAGAACATTATTCGCCCGGGGTGTTCCTCCTTTTGGAAGGAGGTGTGTCAGTATGGTGACTCTATCATGCAAAATATCTCATGGATGATAGGTGATGGTCATTCTATTGATGTTATTCAGGATTCATGGATTTCTGAGCTCTCTCTATCTCGATGGCCCTCTTTCATTAGTATTGATGTCCCCACTGATTTGAGAGTTAAGGATTTGATCTCACCTGATCCCCCACCTGGCATACCCACTTGGTGTCTCGTTTCTTTGGTGCGGAACTCTCTCAGCGGATTCTCTCGATTCCTCTTATCTCTGGTCCCTCAGCTGATGTCAGATTATGGCAGAGATCCTCCCTTTCGAGGGCCCCTCAAGGACCTTATAAACTTTTTTAGGCCTCAGTCCAGTGTACGAAGGAGGCTGCTTGGATATGGTCGCTCCCACTATTCCCAGGGTTCAGCTGTTTATCTGGAAGCTCCTTTGGGACTGTCTTCCGACTAGTGCCCTGCTCTCTCGTAGGGTGTGCCAATCAGGCAATTTGCCCTCTGTGTGGATTGGAGAATGAGACGACCGACCATGCTATATTCATATGTCCTTGTTCGACGGATTTGGCATATGATGGGTTATAATTGTAACGAATGTTTTGGTTCCCCTCACTCCCTCTTCATTCACGATCTCCGGAGGGCCCGAAGCATCAACGCGGTCTGGCGGCCACGGCCTATCAGATTTGGTTAACTAGGAACTAGATTATATTTACAGAGGACTTCATTTCTTCCCATCAGCTTGTGTGGAAGATTAGAGCTTTGTCTGCTGATTATGCCCGTGCTACTCAAGCGGTTGATCATGACTCCTCTGGCCACTGGGGTTCCCCTTTGTTGCTTGTCAGCGAACCGAAATACGATTTTCATTTCCTGAGAGCCCCCCTCCAGGGTTCGTCAAAATCAACTTTGATGGTAGTGTCCGTGGCAGACTTGCTGGATCGGCCTTTATCATTCGGGGGCCACAGGGCGATATGTTGGCAGCAGGCGGATTTGGTACCCTCGACTCTGTTCTATGACCGAGCTTTATGGGGCCTGGGTAGGTATTACTTATGCTTTAAGTTTCTTCATGCCATAGATTAGTTATCGAGGGCAATTCTTTGACGGTCATAAGGTGGTTACGGAAGGAGAATGTTCCTGCAGCCCCCATCAATCCGATTCTTCGGGACACCTGGTCCATTCTTCAAGAAGTGGATTCAGCCCGTCATATTTTCCGTGAAGCCAACTCGGCGGCTGACTAGGTGGCGGCTTCAGTTGCTCAGCACACTGGCCATTGGCTATGGAGGCTGGGAGACTCATGTCCTTCTGTTTTGGTGCAAATTTTGTATTCTGATGTCTCTGGGCTAATTCACACAAGACTTGTGTGACTGCCCGTGTGTACAAAAAAAAAAAAAATAAAAGCAACATAGCATAATTCCTTTTTTGTTTAAAGACCATTTTTCAACAATTGCAAAAAAAAAAAAAAAAAGAGGCAATATGATGTATCCCTTTTGTATTGGACTGTGGATGATTGTAAGATTTAATGAAAGTAGATCTAATAGAGGTGGTACAGAAGAGGAGGATTATTAATATTTGATTTGTATTCAAATCTGAACTGCTTTCAGATCTGGATAAACCTACGAATGCAGTGGAAGAATGAATGAAGCAAGAGAAAGTAGTAAGAGGGAAAGAAGGATCAGATGAACCAGTTGCTTATTGTTGGTTGTTGTGGTTATTATTGGTAGTGGATGCCAGTTATTGCTGATGTCATGAAAGACTAGATGGGAAGGAAGAAAGAGAAGCAGGAGCAGAAGATGAAAAATAAGCAGGAGCAGAAGATGAAAAATAAAAAGGAAAAAAGGAGAGATGGAATGCCAAACCCACAACCAGAAAAAGAAAAAAAAAAATCAAATATCATTATTAACATTGCTCTCAGCTTATCTGGTGTATTTTATTCTCAAGTACATCCTTATATTATGTATGTTGCAGTATGTTCCAAACCTTAAGAAAGCACTTTGACAGAAAAAGAAGCATTTTAAACATCTTTGACAGAAAAAAGAAGCATTTTAAATATTCTTTATAATATGCCCTTGAAGGCTCAAACAATGACTTCAGTCTGGCTAGTGGCTAATATTTCTGAAGCTTTTGAGCTCCTCGTCCCCCTAATTTTTGGCTGTAAGGACGAAGTCTCTATCATTTATGCCAACCTTTTGATATCCATTTTGAAATGCAAATCGTTTCAGTGGATATTAGTATATAAAAACCTTGCAGTGCATATTTTACTGGTGGTGTTATATTAACTCATGAAATAAATCATCCAACAAAATACCAGAATGATGTATTTGGCATAACCGCATCAATATTTAGTGCGATCAGAGAAGATTTTAAATTTGCAGATTTTAACATATATGGTCATATAAGCACATTTATCCTTGATGCTTAGGGAGCATGTGGTGTTGCAAGAAGATAGAATTTTGATCTAATGTATCATTTATCAGATTCATTGAATGCTAAAAATAAAAGGAAGCTATGGATGCCTTATGATGTTTTAGAACCAAATAAGAATGTTAACGATGGTCTAATTTGATCTCAGTTTCAAAGGTGTTTGATCTTGTTGGTGCCCTTGCTTTACATTCTGCCATTCTATTGTCAAGTGCTGTGCTTAATCAGGGATGGAGGTCCCATAATTGCCTAGATTGCATGGTATTGGCAATGATATATGAAATCATATTACCTTGGTTGGTTCGTGAATGAGCTGATTCCGCAGGTCCTAATGAGT
>UESW01002190.1:197718-266808 GCA_900491605.1 Calamus simplicifolius | reverse complement strand
TTAAAAATTTTAACCTTTTAAAACTATTGGCTTTGAAATAATTAAGTGCAGAATAAATTTTAATCACAAATGAAGAGATAGAGAGAGACAATTAAAGCACGGTAAATATAAGAATTTTATAGTGGTTCGATGTATCCAATACCTACGTCCACTCCCAAGTTCCACTTGGGTCCACACTATAATCAACTAGATTACAGCCGAGTTGTTTTACAAGATCACAACTCAAAACTTGTTGTTTTCTCGGGGATCACAACAAACCCAGCTGGTTTTCTGGGCTCACCAGCACAAAATCCTAACACAAGCTAATCTAGCTTGTCCCGAGGTATACTACCTTCACTAATCCAATCCCCCTGATTGAACTAGCAAAAACAAGAAAGAATAATGTTTACAATAACACACAGCTCCTTAAATAAGCAAATATTCAAAGTAAATAAACAAGTTTAGAAAAGCCTGATTTGAAGATGATTGGATTTGAGCTTTTCTTCTTTTCTTCTTTTCCTCTTCTCTTTTGAGATGTTGAATCAAGCCTCAGCTCCGATTCTTCACAGATATTGCAGATGAGAAGTTAGGAAATCATAAAATAGGGCTTTTTCTTCTTTTGGAAAATCCTCCGATTTTTCAAGTTGAATGCCTTGGATTTCTCTTTGAGCTTTTTGGAGTGGAAGAATTTGAACGTGGATTCTTTTCTCTTGATTTCTTGCTCAAGACCTCTCAGATTTTTTTAATATGATTTCTCTATATTTCCATTTTCCTCTTCCCTTTTTTTTTCAAACGAACACTCTTCCCCCTTTTATAGATTTCATTTAATCCATTTTTGGGTATGAAACTAGCCGTTGGAAAGTACCTAGAAAGTTTTTCCATACATGAAATATAGCTGTTAGGGGTTAGGTAAAGAAAATATTACCGTTTGAGCTGATCTAGCAATTTAAAAATCCGTTCCTGATAGGTTGGAGTCGGTCCAACTTTTCAGGTGTCGGCTCTAAGTTGTGTATCCAAAAATAGAAAGTTCTAAGCTCGTTGAGGAGTCGGCTCCAAAAAAGTAAAGTGTCGGCTCACATGTTCAGGTGTCGGCTCCAAAAGACTATAAGTGTCGGCTCCAAGGTAGTCAAAAATCATGCGTTCTGTCCCGTGTCAGAGTCGGCTCCATACACTGTAAGTGTCGACTCCGAAACTTGGGTGTCGGCTCTGAAACTCTGGGTGTCAGCTTTGGACCGTATCAAAAATTAGAAAGACATTTGATTGGCCATGGGATCGGCTCAGACTTTCTAGGTGTCGACTCCAGGCTCTGAATTTTGAAACTTACCTTTGGCACTTGATTCAAAACACATTTCTTGATGCCTTTTGATTAAACAAATATTTTAAGCCCTGAAACACTTGTTAAATTTATTAGTAACACAATGAATATACTCAATTCCTTTATTAATCATCAAAATCAATAATTGGGTCAACATTTATGACACATTGGACAATGTTGGTTATCATGTTAGCATCAAACCTCTTGGTGAAGGCCAAGAGGTGAAGGCCAAGACATTCATTGGTATAAGGAGGTTGTAGAGGAGTTGACAAGCTACCCTTCCCTTTGGCAATGAATCAAAAACCAAGATGCCCCATTAAGGGTCATACCAATCTAACCCTAAGGTCAGCGGGATAGGGCAATCCATGCTGGAAGGCTATAGAGCCTTTGAGCTTAGAGTAGTTCTTACCTTTTATGCCATCTCTCCCATTATAGAAGAAGGGCCGAGAGTAACCATGGGTTGAGTGGGAGTGGGTTGGTTAGTAGTTGGTGGGGCAAACTCAGCTCTAGCATTGCCATCCTCAACTTAGTCCATCCCAATAGCAAGATGATCAACCTCTAAAGATGAGTTGCTTCTTTTTGTTTGAACAAGGAGTCAATGAGCCCTTAGGAGCTAACCTCTTTACCTTCAATTCCTGTTTCAGAGTCACAACGTCCACCATCTGTACAAGAATTGAAAAAAGACTAAGTGAAATCAATCAAGAGATAAAGTGAATAAATTAGAGTTGAAGGAGCTAAAAAATATCTAAAGAGGCCAAACTCAGATCAACTTTAACTAGAGTTTGTTTAGTCAACAACCCTAGATAGTTTGAGCTTTGCAATCCGAGCTAAGACCTTCTCATTGTAGCTAAGGAGAGGGAGGCAATTTAGCTTTATGATCAGCAACCTTATGTTAAATGATCAGGAACCTTCACTCAAATAAACAAAAAAGAATTGACCTTTCCCCTATGGATGGAGGTTAGACTACTAGATAGAAACTTTCTACTCTTTTGAGCACAAACATGCCTCTTTCTAACCTCAATTAGGTGCTCTTTGAGGATGTCAAGAGCTCAAAAGATCTCAATAGAAAGCAAAATCTCAATTTGAGACTTATAAGATACAAAGCCTACAATTAGTCTTTGAGAGTTCATAATGAGTATGATGGGAATTATATAGTATAAACAAACTATAATAGAGACAAAAAGGGTATGAATAGTTTAGGCCCTACCTTTAGAGCATCCTTATGAAGATAGAGTTGATCTAACATATAGTCGAAGGCTTTATCCTCCCAACCTAAACATTTAGTGAAATTGATTTGAATACAATATGACTAACATATTGACATTAGGTCATCTCTCCTAAGTACACAATAATCTTTCTAAGGCTATAGGTCTCCTCCTTTAAAGACATGAGATCAGATAACAAACCAAAGTAGGAGTTTAGGGATGTACCTCGGACCTAAAGAAGTTGACCAATGGAAGGATCGCAAAAGGCCAAGGAACATTTGGAGATTCAAAGTAGGTCAAATTGAAAAACTCATGTAGGATGGAGCAAATGAACTCCCTCCCCCCTTGCTTATATAGACTATTAAGTAGGAGCACAAGAGCTAAGACATCTTATGCCTAATTAAGGTTACATAAATACACCATTGATTGCGATCAATGCAGATGACACATGACCATGGGTTAAGCTACTTTCGTGACTTGAGTATATATACTTAAGCTCAACACTAAAAGTGGGGTGCATGTGATGTTGAATGTGTTTAGCTAGAAAACTGACCTGATGGCAATACATGATGGATGATCATAAGGCGATGCATAATGGCTAACTAGATTATCATACATATCCTCTTAAGGAGAAAAGTTTCAATCAGGAGAGACTTCACCAAAGGTGCTATTACATCTTAGGAGATTATCACCAAAGGTATAGCTTTATTTAGAAAGAATTCTACCAAGATGCTACCCTATGCAGGACATAGTATATCTGAGCTGTCCACCACTAGGTGAACAAATTTCAGGAGGATTCTTCGAAGTTCCTATAAAAGCAACCCTAAACTCTTATGTAAAACTAAGTTCAACTCTAAACCATAAGGCATAACTTTAAAGTGCCAATCTAAGGAGCTCTAGGTCTTCCACTTCATGGTCGACTTGAATAAAGGTTCCCTCATAAATTCTTCTAACCTCTTATGCTCTTCCTCTATCTTATGGGAGCCTACATATAAATCGATTAGGGAGTACTTTATCATTCGAGCTACCACTTTTCTCATTTATTGGCATTTGAGAGTGGCATCAACACTACTTATTTTTACATTTCAATTACTAATTAACATAATACCTTTTCGGAGATTGGCTTGTTCCTTATACTGATGAAAGATCTCTTTGCAATAAATAACCAAAAGACAAATCTAGCAAAGCTATCAAACATAAAGTTTTAGTAAGGTTGAAAGTAACATATAGAAAAGCTTATAACATAAGTTTGGAAATTAATAAAATCCCATCATCCATGAGACAAAAGAAAACAAGTCAAAACTTAAAGAAAGACATATATTGTCTTCAAGTTCAATTCCCAACCTCTCCCCCTCCTCTCTATTTACTTTCCTTGCTCCATTCACTTTTTTCCCTTTATTAGCTTTAATTTTGGAGACTGGATGATTGCTTGCATTGTTTTGTCTTAGAAGCATGCATATTTTTGGATGGCTTTGAGGGTGTCGATTGGGGGACTTGAACACCAACCCTAAATCATTGGACTGCAAGGACTCACCCTGAAGTCTGCTATAGATAGATAATGCTCATCATATAGAGAGAGATATAGATTTGGCTACAGTTATGCACAACCAAGTTCTAATTTAATTGTCCCTACCATTAGATGCACATGGATCTCGAAACTAAAAAGTCATTCATTAACCATATTTTTATTTAAAAAATCCAACAAATAAATGAAACATGTAAAAAATAAATAGAAATAAAATAGAAGTAAACAGTAATTATTCCAAAGGTGATAGTAAATACTTATTAAATAAAATAAATACCAATATATTCATAATAAACAATTAGCCTAAATTGATAAATACATAGATTAGGTGATAAACATAAATAGTGTAAGAATAAATAGAAACTATTGGACCACAATGTGGTATTTTATGCGCCCCAAGGTATGAGGTATATGGAGGCTGAACACATGGTGCACAAGCATCGGCTGCGTATTGCATCTATTCTATTTTCATAAATGCATCTCATTTTTCTTAATGCACTATATAAAAATAGGTTTTATTTATTCCAGAATTTCTATTTACCATTTAGAATATGTGTCTATCAATTTAGACTAGTTGTTTACTTTAGAAATATAGATATTTATTTTATAGTATAAGTATTTATTATCACTCCTAAAATAGTTAATATTTATTTTTTAGAGTAATCATATTATTTTATTTTTATTTATTTTTTTGTTTATTTTTTACACATTTTTGTTAGTTTCATTGGAATTTTTTCAAAAAAGTAGAAAATGATGATTAATAAGTGTCTTTTTAGCTTTGAGATCTATATAGATTTAATGATGGAAGAGCTAACTAGATTTAGATTTGGCTACATGCAATATATATATATATATATATATAGAGAGAGAGAGAGAGAGACGTACACTAACATATTAAGTGGGTTAACTTATACATACTACTAGACTCGCTTGAGAAAAATTCTTGAGAGACTAACATCTTAGTGGTTTCACTTCTGCTTGTATGCTTAAGTTGAAAGATAGAAACATTAAGGGTGAACGCTCATGGTATTGTTTAATATGAATGAAGCAATAGAGGTCATCCGAAGTGCAATTAACATCATAATATAACAATAGTCAAGAATGATGGCATCATTTTTTAATGAGGAATCCCTCAAGCATGCAATCACTCTATAATCTTCCCATCATCTCTATTAAAAATTAAGCATGATAGCATAGCACTTTCCCTCAAAATAGATAGTGCAGCACTTGTCCTTTATTTACTTGGTAGCTAACTAGAGCAAATTATCATAAAAGTGCCATGCGCACAACTATTAAAATATGTATCAGCGCACAACTATTAAGTCTTTTCTTGGATACAACACATTATGGTGCTTGCACAATACTTCCCATCTTCCTCTAACAATTGGTCTAACTATAAAAAAAATACCATAGGGCATGCAATCTGATGGGGCCAGTTGACCCCATGAAAAATAAAATTTTTCAGACGGCACCAAAGGCCGACACCCGACAGCCCCAAAGGCCGACACCTCCAAGACCGACGGCTCAAGACCGACGGCTCCAAGACCGACAGCCCCAAAGGCCAACACCCGACGGCCCCAAAGACCGACACCTTCAAGACCGACGGCTCCAAGACCGACGGCCCCAAAGGCCGACACCCGATGGCCCTAAAGGCCGACACCTCCAAGACCGACGACTCAAGACCGACGGCTCTAAGACCGGCGCCTCCAAGGCCGGCACCTCGAAGACAGTCGACCTCAAAGGCCGACACCTACCAAGACCGGTGCCTCCAAGGCCGGCACCTCGAAGACAGTCGGCCCCAAAGGCCGACACCCACCAAGACCGGCGCCTCCAAGGCCGGCACCTCCGAGACAGTCGAGGCCAAAGGCCGACACTTACCAAGACTAGCGCCTCCAAGGCCGGCACTTCCAAGACAGTCGGCCCCAAAGGCCGACACATCCAAGACCGGCGCCTCCAAGGCCGGCACCACCAAGACAGTCGGCCCCAAAGGCCGACACATCCAAGACAGTCGGCCCCAAAGGCCGACACCTCCAAGACCAGCACCTCCCAAGTGGCCCCGGCATCTTCTCGGCCGGCCCTACTTCTCCAAGCAAGTCTGCCCCAGCATCTTCCTAGCCGGCCCCGGCACCTCTCAGCCGGCCCCGGTGCTTCCATCCCAGCCGGCCCCGCCTGATCCAAGTCGGCCCCAGCGCTTCCATCCCAGCCGGCCTCGCCTGATCCAAGTCGGCCCCGGCACTTCCATCCCAGCCGGCCCCGCCTGATCCAAGTCGGCCTCCGGCGCTTCCATCCTAGCCGGCCCCGCCTGATCCAAATCGGCCCCCGGCGCTTCCATCCCAGCCGGCCCCGGCACCTCTTAGCCGGCCCCAGAACTTCCTTCCCAGCCGATCCCGCCTGATCCATCCCAGGCGGCCCTGGCATCTCCTGTCCTGCCGAGTCGGCCAAGGCCATCCCCCAGTCGGCCCGACTCGGCCCCGGCGTCTCCTGTCCCGCCGAGTCGACCAAGGCCATCCCCGGCCGGCCCGACTCGGCCCCGGCGTCCCTGTCCCGCCGAGTCGGCCAAGGCCATCCCAGGCCGGCCCGACTTGGCCCCGGCGTCTCCAGTCCCGCCGAGTCGGCCAAGGCCATCCCCGGCCTTCCCGACTCGGCCCCGGCGTCTCCAGTCCGCCGAGTTGGCCAAGGCCATCCCCGACCGGCCCGACTCGGCCCTGACATCTCCAGCTCCGCCGACCCGACACTTCCCCCGGCGTCTCCAGTTCCACCGAGTCGGCCAAGGCCATCCCCGGCCGGCCCGACTCGGCCCCGGCGCCTCCAGGTCCGTCAACCCCGCCCTGGCACTGTCTTGCCAG
This sequence comes from Calamus simplicifolius, assembly GCA_900491605.1. NCBI lineage: Eukaryota > Viridiplantae > Streptophyta > Magnoliopsida > Arecales > Arecaceae > Calamus > Calamus simplicifolius. The sequence goes on along the minus strand of UESW01002190.1, from coordinate 259,938 downwards.
CGGGATTGGCCCCATCCATCTCGGGTCGACCCGGCTCGGCCCTGACAAGTTAGGATCTCCCAGTTCCCGCCAGATCAGCCCCAGCGGCTCAAGAAACCGCCTCTCTGACGCGTGCCGCCCGACAGCGCCTGACGCGCGCCGCCCAACAGCCCCACCGGCTGATGGGACGTAGCCCACTGACTAGCCTAGATTCACGCAAGGGCTCAGCAGATCTTCTGACTCAAGCATCCCACGTGATCGTGCCAGAATCAACCCTTATAAAAAGGTGAATCCACACACCAAACAGGTATGCGCGATAACCCCCAAAATCGCCATCTCAACTCTCAAAGGAATTCCTCCTCCCTGAGAGCCCTTTTTCTACACAAAATAGGGCTCACTCGAGCCCTTCTTTAGCTGTGACCTCAGTCACTAACTTGGCCATCGGAGGGTCCCGCCGGAGCCCCCTCCGGCCCCGAGACTTCCTTGCAGGCAACCCGGAGGCGAGGATTTGAGGAGCACCTCCGTTCCCGACGTCCAAGGGAGGTGATCGAGTGTCATCAGATTGGCGCGCCAGGAAGGGGGGGCATAAGAAAAAGTAGCGAACGTCCTCCCCGAGCTACATCTTTCGTTCCCCTCTTCTTCTAGAAGCCATGGTGGTGACCCAAGCTCAGGACGCCTCCATCAGCTGCCCAGCGGGGCTTCCCCCGCCAACTAGACAGCAGGAGGCCAATCCCCCTGCTGCCGACCCTCTGGTCGCTTGCCCTCCGCCGGACGCCGCTGTCCAAATAGCGGAGCGGCTGGCGACTCTTTCCCAGCAAGTCCAGAATCTCACCGCCATAATCCACGGGTTCCGGCAACCACAGTCTGTAGCCACCCAGCATCAAACTGCTCCCCTCGCCAGTCAGCAGTCGGCGAGGGGAGGCTCCCCCCGGAGGGAGGCCGGTCGGCGAGAGACCGGCCGACGTCAAGCTTCCCCCAGGAAGCCTCGACGCGAGCCCTCCAAGCGGCCACGGTCTTCTGACCGCGGCCCCAACAAATTTCCTCCCAAGCCATATCATCACGAGGAACCCAGGCGGAAGTCCCGACTTCCATCTTCATCTTCGTCTGCCTCCTCTTCTTCTTCTTCCTCCGAGCCACCTCGGAGGGCCCCAACGATCAACCGCCAGGCGAAGGAACGCCTGGAGGAGTACAACAGGAGACTAGACGAGCTCGCCAAGAAGATCAACCGTCAGCCGGAGAAAAAGTTCGACATTCGTCCTCCTTACACTCACCGCATCCTGGAGGAACCGGTTCCCTCGAGATTTTGCTTCCCCCAGGTGGACCCGTATGATGGTACGACCGACCCCTCGACCACCTCGAGAGTTACAAAGCTATGATGCAAATCCAGGGCGCCCCAAATGCCCTCCTCTGCAAGGCCTTTCCCGCAACTTTGTGGAAGGCCGCACGTGCATGGCACTCACGCCTGCCCCCTCGCAGCATCGACTCCTTCCGAGAGCTGAAGAGGGCATTTTTGGCCCACTTTGACGCCTGCCGCCGGATCCCAAGGGTGGCAGATAGCCTCTTCTTCGTCCGCCAGAAGAAAGGTGAGTCACTGCGGGACTTCGTGTCCCAATTCAAAACCGCCGCCCTCGAGGTCTATCATCTCGACGATGCGGTGGCCTCCATAGCGCTGAAGCGGGGACTCCTTCCGTCCTGCTTCACCTTCTCCCTGGATAAGAAGCCTCCAAACTCTTATTCCGACCTCCTCCTCCGGGCCTACATCCGTGCCAGCGAGGCTGACTCGTCCAGAAGGAAAGCCGGCAGGAGTTCCAATAAGAAGCCAACCCCCACGGAACCAACTGAGGGACGATCCAGGCAGCCCGAGCTGCCCAGTCGCTTTGACCAATGGCCCCAGGCACTGGTTCCTAAGGGGTGGTTACTCCTCTCACAGCTCCGATCTCCCACATCCTGCTAGAGATTGAGGAGGAGCCTTACTTTCAACGCCCACGTCCCTAAAGTCAATAAACCCCCACAACAAAGAGCTTTATTGCCGGTATCACCAAGACTGTGGGCATGACATCGAAGATTGCCGCCAGTTAAAGAAGGCCATTGAAAAGTTTGTCCAGCAGGGCCACTTGGGCAGGTTCGTTCGAGGAAGCCTTGCGGCCCCAGGTGCGTCGGCACCTCCAGCTCCTCTTATTTGCCTCAACAATGCCCCAACGGAAGGAACAATGGCATGACCTCATGAGGGGTGAGCAACAGCTCGGGGAGCCGACGGAAGGAATCAAGCTGGCATCAAAATGGGAAGCTTCTCCCCCACATTTGGAACGCGGACGGTACTCTCAGTAGCTTGCTGATCCTTTAATAAAGTATTATTCAGAATATCCTTGTCTTATCATGCTCTTGGGATGAGAGTATTTCTTAGACAGAGACCGACTCTACGTCGGCACCAAAGACCAACTCCACATTGGCACCAAAGATCGGCTCCGCGTCGGCAACGAAGACCAGCTCCGCGTCAGCAACAAAGACCGACTCCGCGTTGGCACCAAATACCAACTCCGCGTTGGCAACAAAGACCAACTCCGCATCGACGCCAAAGACCAACTCCACGTTGGCAATGAAGACCGGCTCCGCGTCGGCAACAAAGATCGACTCCGCGTCGGCACCAAAGACCAACTCCGCATTGGAAACGAAGACCGACTCCGCGTCGGTACCAAAGACCCACTCCGCGTTGGCAACAAAGACTAACTCTGCGTTGGCACCAAAGACCGACTCCGCGTCGGCACCAAAGACTAACTCCACGTTGGCAACGAAGACCGGCTCCGCGTCGGCAACGAAGACCGACTCCGCGTCGGCGCCAAAGACCGGCTCCACGTTGGCACCAAAGACCGGCTCCGTGTCGGAAACAAAGACCGACTCCGCGTCGGCATCAAAGACCAACTCCGCATTGGCAACAAAGACCGATTCCGTATCGGCGCCAAAGACCAACTCCACGTTGGCAACGAGGACCGGCTCCGCATTGGCAACAAAGACCGACTCCGCGTTGGTACCAAAGACCAACTCCGCGTTGGCACCAAAGATTGACTCCGCATCGGCACCAAAGACCGGCTCCGCATCGGCAACAAAGACCGACTCCGCATTGGCACCCAAGACGGCTCCGTGTCGGCACCCTCAAGCTCAAGACCTGCAGATTCCAATCAACAGAGTTTCCTGGGGGGCAGACAAACCCCCAAGCTGGTTCAAAGGGAGCTCACTGGCATCGCGGCCCATGGACACCACTCGGCCCCGGCACGGCGGTGCCCCTAAGTCGGTTAAGACCCTAAAGGCCCCGTACCTCGCTGAGTCGCCCCTCGCAGCGGTTCTCACACCCCCGAGGCGGTTCAAAAGGAACCTGACGCTCTCAGCTCTCAGGTCACCCTCCTGGGTTCAAAAGACTTCCAGACCCCGCGTTGGAAGAGGATTACTAGCCGCCCTCAGCTAGCCAAAGAAGGCACGCAGACGTCCATCCAAGGCAGCGCAAGGTGCCAAGGTTAAAGTTCTACACTCCTTTCGCTTAGCCAATGCGGGGCACGCAAGCTCAAGGAGTGTGGAGGGCATTTGATGGGACCAATTGACCCCATGAAAAATAAAATTTTTCGGACGACACCAAAGGCCGACACTCGACGGCCCCAAAGGCCGACACCTCCAAGACCAACGGCTTAAGACCGATGGATCCAAGACTGACGGCCCCAAAGGCCGACACCCGACGGCCCCAAAGACCAACACCTCCAAGACCGACGGCTCCAAGATCGACAGCCCCAAAGGCCGACACCCGACGGCCCCAAAGGCCGACATCTCCAAGACCGATGGCTCAAGACCAATGGCTCCAAGACCGGCGCCTTCAAGGGCGGCACCTCGAAGATAGTCGGCCACAAAGGCCGACACCTACCAAGACGGTGCCTCCAAGGCCGGCACCTCGAAGACAGTCGGCCCCAAGGCCGACACCCACCAAGACCGATGCCTCCAAGGCCGGCACCTCCGAGACAGTCGGGGCCAAAGGCCGACACTTACCAAGACCGGCGCCTCCAAGGCCGGCACCTCCAAGACAGTTGGCCCCAAAGGCCGACACATCCAAGATAGTCGGCCCCAAAGGCCGACACCTCCAAGACCGGCACCTCCCAGGCGGCCCCGGCATCTTTCCGGCTGGCTCCTACTTCTCCAAGCAAGTCTGCCCCGGCATCTTCCTAGCCGGCCCTACTTCTCCAAGCAAGTCGGCCTTGGCATCTTCCCAGCCGGCCCCGGCACCTCTCAGCCGGCCCCGGCGCTTCCATCCTAGCCGGCCCCGCCTGATCCAAGTCGGCCCCGGCACTTCCATCCCAGCCGGCCCCGCCTGATCCAAGTTGGCCCCGGCGCTTCCATCCCAACCGGCCCCGCCTGATCCAAGTCGGCCCTCGGCGCTTCCATCCCAGTCGGCCCCGCCTGATCCAAGTCGGCTCCGGCGCTTCCATCCCAGCCGGCTCCGCCTGATCCAAGTCGGCCCCCGGCGCTTCCATCCAGCCGGCCCCGGCACCTCTTAGCCGGCCCTGGTGCTTCCTCCCAGCCGGTCCCACCTGATCCATCCCAGGCGGCCCCGGCGTCTCCTGTCCCGCCGAGTCAGCCAAAGCCATCCTCGGTCGGCCCGACTCGGCCCCGGCGTCTCCTGTCCCGCCGAGTCGGCCAAGGCCATCCCCGGTCGGCCCGACTCGGCCCCAGCGTCCCTGTCCCGCCGAGTCGGCCAAGGCCATCCCAGGTTGGCCCGACGTCTCCAGTCCCGCCGAGTCGGCCAAGGCCATCCCCGGCCGGCCCGACTCGGCCCCGGTGTCTCCAGTCCCGCCGAGTCGGCCAAGGCCATCCCCGGCCTTCCCGACTCGGCCCGGCGTCTCCAGTCCGCCGAGTCGGCCAAGGCCATCCCCGGCCGGCCCGACTCGGCCCGGCGTCTCCAGCTCCACCGACCCGACACTTCCCCCGGCGTCTCCAGTTCCGCCGAGTCGGCCAAGGCCATCCCCGGCCGGCCCGACTCGGCCCCGGCACCTCCAGGTCCGTCAACCCCGCCCTGGCACTGTCTTGCCAATGGGATTGGCCCCATCCATCTCGGATCGACCCGGCTCGGCCCTGACAAGTGGGATCTCCCAGTTCCCGCCAGATCACCCCCAGCGGCTCAAGAAACTGCTCTCTGACGCGCGCTGCCCGATAGCGCCTGACGCGCGCCGCCCAACAGCCCCGCCGGTTGATGGGACGTAGCCCACTGACCAGCCCAGATTCATGCAAGGGCTCAGCAGATCTTCTGACTCAAGCAATCCCACGTGATCGTGCCAGAATCAACCCCTATAAAAGGTGAATCCACACACCAAACAGGTATGCGCGATAACCCCCAAAATCGCCATCTCAACTCTCAAATGAATTCCTCCTCCCTGAGAGTCCTTTTATTCACACAAAACAGGGCTCACTCGAGCCCTTCTTCAGCTGTAACCTCAGTCACTAACTTGGCCGTCGGAGGGTCCCGCCGGAGCCGCCTCTGGCCCTGGGACTTCCTTGCAGGTAACCCAGAGGTGAGGATTCAAGGAGCGCCTCCGTTCCCGACATCCAGGGGAGATGATCGAGCGTCATCATAATCTTAAATTATTAGACATATTGTATGTGGTATACAACTCATCAGCATTGAATGAACTTTGGAATTATGTGGTGACCATAAAATATGGCATCAAAATCAAGGGCCTTGTTGGAATGCTTACTAATCCATTGCATGGTAATAAAAATAAACTAGTACTTTGCTTAATTTCAAGGCTTGAGAAGGCACTTGACTTGCACATCTTTTTATAGTAGCATATCATTTACAAGTAGTACTTGATCAAATTGTTAGGCCACAAATTATGATTAGTTATGTTTTCAATCCTAGATTGTTAATCTCCAAATATGAGCCCCATTAGCAACGATATCTTGATTAAGCCTTGCATACTATCACCAGCTCCATCCTTGCAATGAAAAGCCAGGAACCAGTGCTTCTTCTTTGCTCTTCTAATGATATAGATCTTCGATGCACAGGCTTTTCTTTGGACCAATTGATCACCTTTTACTTAAAGTACAGATGGTTTCTTTGCCTTTAAGAGCAATCGATATCCTATAGGTCATCAAAACATCAAAAAATTAGTTTCAATGAAACACACACACACACATAAGTAAAGTCCGATGCTGTTTAGAAAAATACATGGACTAAAGTTGTGTATCATGACTTTTCCGTTCAAGATGAAAGTCCAAATTATGTGAAGTACTTCCCTCCAAATGGATTCCTTCCATCTTATCATGATCGAAAATTTGGTTATAGAAGAGAGCCAAGACTTCTTGTACTATAACTCTAATACCCTCTTGGATCCTCACTCTCCTTCATTCTTTCTTCTTCTTTTTTTTTTTTTTTTGTGGGAATGGGACTTCAACAAAAAGTCTTAAAACGAAAAATATTTTGATCGGGTAGTTTTTCTCAATTCTTTAGAAACCGTATTTTGAGAGTTTCAAAAACATCATCTAGGCTCTTTATCAAGTCAGCTAGATTGGGTTATATCGGGTCAGCCCAATATGGGTGCCCAACAAGGACCTCAAGTCTCATATCTCCCATTCACACATGATGGGCTCGATTCAGATCTCAAGTTCTATAGATAAATGAGTTGTGCTAACATGAATACCACCTGCACTTGTGAGTTTCAAACTAGAAACCTATTAGGACCAAGATAGAGACATCATTTCAAAAATAAAAAAAATGATGTATCATTGCATCCTAAAATCATTTGATTACACTAGATCAAACATTTCTTAATCCCTCAAGAGATCCATACCTAACCCTTCTTTAACTTTACATGTATTTACAATCATATCCAAGCTCATCAAAAAGACATATCTAGCCCGTTAGTGAACACAATTAGTGTAATTTCAAATTTATCTTTATTTTCACCTAATATCGGAAGGATCTGAGTAACCACTTTTCTAGTAATGTCCCTTTAGACCACATTATCCATGACCATAAAGTAGCACATTAGAATAGCAAACACCAACTTTTTAATTCATGACATAATCAAAAGTTGCATAGGATACTATTGAGACCAAGGTTATGATCTTCAGGACACATATAGTGAGGAACAGGAAACCATTCACTCACTTTCTAATGGATCGCTAATATATGTAATATGACATGCATGCTACATGAAGTTACTATGCATCTCAGAGCATATGTTCGTACTCTTGAACATCATAAGGATCTTAGTCCAGTCATATCTTAAGCAACTAACTTAAGTTTTTATCTGCTCACTATCAACAATGTCAAATAAGGATCCGATGCCCAACTATCTATTGGCTTCATAATGGTGGAGATGTATCCATACAATTCTTACATATAAAGTGTTATCTTAATCCTTATCAAAGCAACATGTTTATACTCACTCCCCGGCACCTTACTTCAATTATAACTCATCTCTACTTACCCTCATCTAAATGAGCCCATCTTAGCCTATTGATATACTTATTATGCTAAGTGTATACCTAGCATCAATTATATTAATGGAAAAAATAATAATATATGGCACACAATAGTCAATATCACATGATCACATCCTATATAGTCCTAGGATCTAACATATATTACATATAAATCTCTAGCAATTGATTTGGTGAGAGGATCTGCAACCACCTGGCTTGTAGAGAAGTGATTAAGGACCATTTGTTTTTATGTCATGGTGTCTTTAAAAAAAGGATACCTTAATTGGATATGGTTGGTCCTACTATGAAATTTAGGATCCTTGGCACAAACTAATGCTGACACGCTATCACAATAAATTGTCATAAGGTTGATGCATGTATGACAATATCAACATACTGCAAAAGCCTTCTTAATCAAACAACTTCTTAAACTATGGAGAAACATGCGATGTATTCTACCTCCATGGTGCAAAGGACTATGCAGGATTAATTCTTGCTACTCCAAGATATGGCATCATTATTAAATAAAAAAGTATATCTTGATGTCGATTTGTGCTCATCTAAATGATCTCCCCAATCAGCATAAAAAAGTCTACGAGTTGTAAATCCTTGATAACATAGCATATAATCAAATGCTTCTGTGGTACCTTATTATCCTTTTGACTGTTCTCCAATGAGTAGGTCCTAAGTTTGTCTAGTAATAACTAATAGCCTAACAACATAGCATATGTTAGGTTGCGTACATATCATTGCGTATATAAGGCTTTCAACTACACTAGAGTAAAGAACTCTAGACACCTTTCGTACTTTTTTTAAAGTCTCGAACCCATATCAAGAGTTGGGCTTATATTTTTCAACTAAAGTATTTAAGGATTTACATTTGTGCATCTAATATTGCTTAAGCATCTTCTTTGTATAAAACTCTTTAGATAAACCAAAAAATCTTTTAATTCAATCCCTTAGGAGCTTGAGACCTAGCATATAACTGCCTTCATCCATATCCTTTATTTTAAAATTCAAGGAAAGCCACTTCTTTTATTAACTCCTTACTATTTTCAACCAATAAAATATCATTTATATACAAAGAAAGGATCACACAACTATCTTTGGATTGTTGACATATACATAATAATCCTTTTCCATTATCATAAACCCATTTGCTAAGACAGCACAATGAAATCTAAGATTTTATTATTTGGATGTTTGCCTTAAGACCAACGATAGATTGATGAAGCTTACATATTTTGTGCTCTTGGACTTCAATAATAAAACCAATAGAAATCTCCTCATTCAATTCTTCATTGAAAAATATAATCTTAATATCCATCTGACAAAGTTCTAAATCCATATGCACGACAATAGTTAAAACGAGACATTTTGATGCAAATCTTATACTTGGAGAAAAGTTTCCTTATAATTGATTCCTTTCTTTTGGGTATAACCCTTAGCCATCAAGCGAATCTTATAATTTTCAATTAATCCATCAACCTTATGTTTAATCTTGAGAACCCATATTTTCCCTATTGTTTCAGAACCAAGCGAATGGTCAATCAAGTCTTAGACATAATTTGCCTTCATAAACTTCATTTCCTCCTACATAGCCTTCATCCATTCTTTAGCCTCAAAGCCTAAAAGAACCTTATGAATGATCTTTAGCTCCTCGTCATCTCATCATCTATTGGAGTTATCATAAATGCCTCTCCATTGATTTCAAATTGACATTGAGAAATTTTACCATGAACACTTTTACATAATTGAGGCTACTCTTGATCATGCTACATTCAAGTTGACTCATTAGACATATCACTCCTACTTTTCTTAGAAGGTTGAGAAGTTATCTCCTATTTCTAAGTGTGCCGCGATTTGGATCTTTCATTTTATAAACCAAAAGTCCTTGGTAATCCCACTTTGCTAGGAAGATATTTCTCAAAAAAAGGTGGCATCTTAGGATTCGATCTTTATTATACTTCCATCAACTTCTTCACAAATAAACACATACCTTGGAATGCTCTATCTAATAAAGATATACCTTTTCCCTCTAGGGCCTAACTTCTCCTATTTATAAGGTATGTGAACACGAGTTTCAGATCCCCATGATTACAAATTATCCAAATTGGATTTTTGCTAAACCAAAGCTCATATGGGTTGGAAGATATAGACTTAGAGGACACATGGTTGCGGATATAGGTAGCAACCAACAATTCATCTCCCTAGTAGTAGGGAAAGTGTTTAATGTGGTTTTAGTCACAACCATAAAGCATCAACAACCCATGATTACAAATGATCCAAATTTGATTTTTGCTACATTAAAGCTCATATGGGGTGGAAGATATAGACTTGGAGGACACATGGTTGCTAATGTAGGTAGCAACCAACAAATCATCTCCCTAATAGTAGAACAAGTATTTAATGTAGTTTTAGTCACATCACAAAGCATCAACAAGCCATATTAATGAAAGGCACATCACTTGAAAAGTAGGTTAACTTGAGCAAAACCTATAACTTTGTATATTTGGCTATGACAAAAAAAGTAAGGACCTATGGTTCATTACTCTAAATACATTGAAGAAACTTTCAAATGAGTTGACTCATGCAGTAATCCAAAGCTTTCCATATTTGAACTCGAATAAGAAAGGCAAGTAAGGCTTATATTTGTGACTTCAAACGCACTATCATTGAGAAAACTATCAAATGGGTTGACTCGGGTACCAATCTAAAGTTTACATTTTTAGTCTATAACAAAATAGGTAGGTAAAGCATATGATTTGGACATCGAGTGAGTCATGTTTGAGAAAACTGCCAACTAAGTTGACTTGAGCACCATTCCCCCTCCTTTGACACTTCAAAGCACTTGCACCTTTTTAGGTTGTAATGAGCATTGGATTAGAGTGTGATGATCAAAATATTTAATTTTAATATATTTTGCACCTTATTGGTGACTTTTATTTAAATTTTATGAGGTCCAGATTTTCAATTGGTGCAAGCATCCAATGTTAATTACACCTGCCTTATAAGCTGAAAAACTTTTAATTAAGAGATCGCAATCTTTATTAGCCTTTTAATGCAAATGCAAACTTATATAAGAAATTTTGTTATCATGTGTACTTATATTTTTTTTTCTTTTTTAAGATATAAGGTGATATCATTTATCAAGGTTCAAGTTTACTCCCCTATTTTCATCCTCACTTCAAGATATAGTTTAAGCCTTATTTGGTTAGGCTTTGTTAACGTGTCTTGATTAAAATAAAGTCCTTTGATTTAGAGATAGTGCTCCTGATTTGATGGTACTTTGAAGTAATGATCCCTTGTAGGATTGTCAGGACAGTAATACTCTTGTAATTGAGGAGCCATGATCCATTTGATTATAGAACAATGTTCCACATTTTGGTTCTTCAATGTTAAACTTCAATCACTTAGTCAAAATGGTTTGTATCAAGTTCCTTATATGTGCCTTAATGTGCCTTGAATTGGGTGAACCATCATTAGCATGGCTTGGCTATGTCATTTTTAAAGGAAGCAATCCTTTCCTAGTGAAAAAGCAATACTCTTAGCAAAGAAAATGAGCAATACTTCAAGATTTTAATTTTGAAAGAGTAAGGCTTTTGTAGTGCATTTGATATTCATCAATGGAAGGGAGCTCATCTTCAACTTTAGGCTAATGATGAACCAACTCTTCAAGTTTTCAGCCTTAAGGCAATAATGAAGCAATTGTCCTAGTCTTTAATAGTGGAGGTCTTTAATAATAAAGAAAGTCTCTAAAGAATAGAACTATGCTCCAGGTCTTCATTAGTAAAATAATGTTCCAAGTCTGATAATGGAAAAATGTTCTAGATAGAGCAATGTTCTAGTCATCCATATTAGAGCAATGCTCCACATCTTTGACAATGGAGCAAAGCTCCATGAATAATGTTCCATACCTCAATACTAGAATAATACTCGAGTTATGGACGCTAGCCTGAGAGATGCTAGTCTACTACAAGCTACTATAAGCCTTGGGGTAGGGCTTAACAAGCCTTGGGTTACTTTGGATTTTTGGAGCAATGCTCCATTTATAATTGAAGCCTTTTGTACTAGGGTTTTAGCAAACCAAAGTGAACCTAGGTTCTTTAAATCTGGGTGGACTTGATATCCTTGATTCTTTGATTTAGGAAAACTTAAGTTCTTTGATTTGGGTGAACCAGGGTTCACTTAACTTGGAAGCAAAACTCTATATGGTAAACTTGGTCTAAAAGCAATGTTTATTTGAGTTCACCTAACTTTAGAGTGATGCTCCATTAGTGCACTAAGACTCATTTGACTTAAGAGCAGTGCTCCATTTGGTGAACCTAGGTTTATCTAACTTTAGAGCAATGCTCCATTTTTTGAACTTATATTCATTTGACTTTAGGAGTAATACTTTATTTAATGAACTTGAGTTCAGCTGACTTTATGAGCAATGCTCCGTTTGGTAAATTTGTGTCCATATGTCTTGAGAGCAATGCTCCATTTGGTAAACCTATATCTACTTGACTTTAAAGAAATGCTCCATTTGATAAACTTGTATTCATTTTTCTTTAAAGAAATGCTCTTAAAGAAAGGATTGGAGCAATGCTCCTGGAGAGGATGGAATAAGACTTTAAGCATTAACCTGTAGGGTTAGCGAAGAATACCATTAAAAGAAGTATTGCTCCTAGAAGAAATGAAGCTTGAATATGGAGAAATGCTTCGTGTGAAGAATTATGGCTTGAATGTCAATTAAAGATTGTTGTGCACCATAGAAACTTTTAACCTTGGCTTTACCTTAAACAATCATGTTGGAGCTTGTGGAGAGTAGAGGATTTTTTTTCTAAGTTGGACAATCTTATAAAGGAAGCAATGCTTCCATTAAGAGGAGTATTGCTCCTAACATGAGTAGGAGCAATAATCCTAGTATAGGTGGAGGAAGGCTACAAAAATCAATCTTCAACTAGGAGATTGCCAGTCTCCATAAGAAAATGCCTCAATTTTCATCTCATAGAGCAATAAAGAGGTAGAGAATCGTCATTTGGAGCAATGCTTTATGTGAAAGACAGGAGCCTAAGTGCAAAGTCCGCAAGATAGAGACCGCCATGGGCTGCAACAATCTCTTCAGTTTGGCTTCCATTCTCCAATCTGAGGCTACCTTGAATGTAGTTTTTGGTGCTTGTAAAGGAGTAAAGGACTACTCTGCATTGGATGGCTCTGATTTGGTCAGACTCGCCATTGGAGGGGGACTTAGTAGCAAGCTTTGGTACCGTTATGAGCTGCAAGTTGCTACAATTTGGCTGCAACTTGCCTATTTTGCTTCTCTTTCTTTAGCTTTAAGAATGCTTCGAGCATATTTGCTGATCCTTGTGGCAAAGTAGAAAACTTCTCCGAAAATGTGGTGGGCTTGGATTTGATACAATTAAATTCTATCAAATCCAATTTGGCTGGTAGAGAAAAATGTAAATGTTGTTGTCCTGTTGCAGGTCAGTAGGAATAACACCTCTTTTCTACCTTCACCCCAAGCTATAGGGACTCGAGAATGCTGAGATGTTAGTTTTCTGAGCTCTTACTCAAAGAGGAACTAGGCAGAGAAAGTAGGTGACTAGATGTGGAGGTTTAGTGTGAGTTTTGAACTTAGGAAGTAGAAAGAAGGTTGTTGTCTTGCCAGGACAGTAAGGGTGTAGGTGGCTTAATGGTTTCACTAGAGCCTTAAGGAAATGAACAGGGGAATTTTTATGAGAATTCTGGGTTTAAGGTTGAAGGATAACGTTTGCTAGAAAATTTTAGGGGTTGGAGATAGGAGGAAAGGAAATTTTTGATGGCTTTGCTTACTGGTTTGTAGAAAAACAGCAGCAAGGTTACAGGGTGGTAGAGTGCATTTCTTTTTAGTCAAGGGCTTATCTATGGGGGTTCTTCCCTTTTCTAAGGTATATCCAAAGATTAAAAGAGAGTTTTGGATGGATGGGAAGTGTGGAGAGATATGTGAAAATATGGGATGGTGTGGGGGGAGTCCACAGGGTTGGGAGGATGGACGTGGGAGGAACTCACTGTGATGCGAGCAAGCATTAAGGAATCCTCCACACTTGCTCCTTTATTTCATCATTCCCAATTATTAGGAGATGTGGCGTTAAAGAAGAGTAAGTAAAGATGCATAAGGAGATTCTTCATGTTCATAGCCTTCTTATTGAGAGGGACTCTTTTACTGTTATCCAAAGGCTTCGGAAGGATAGCAGCAATCAAGCCTCCGTCAATCCACTGCTTCTCGATATATGGTCTATCCTTTGGGATGTTTACGGTGTTTAGATCCGTTATATCTACCGTGAAGCCAATTTTAAGGCTGACTAGATGGTGGCATCTGTAGCCCATCACATGGATTTTTGGATTTAGAAATAGAGTGATTCATGTCATTTTGTTCTTAAATAAATACTGTATTCTGATCTATCTCGATTGACTCGTACTAGAATAATGTGATCATCCGTTTATAATAAAAAAAAATGCATAAGGAGATGAAGGGGCACATGTGGTGGAATTGCTAAGGAAAATTTTGCGACATGAGAATGTGGTTAAAGGAGGGGGATTCTCCCTCATCATAGCTAAAGGAGGTTGCTGATATTATGGGGAGTCTTTGGTAGTCTTAAAACTTGATGGCCACATTGGAGAGCCTCCACCGTTGTGCTAATCTTAAGGAAATGACATGAGGAAAAGCCGAGATACATGGGGACTTTCTTGATGAGCCAGACACGTGACAAGGGTAAACATGGTGATTATTTTTAGTTCGGACATGGCTCTCTCTCTCTCTCTCTCTTCCCTTAGGACTTTGAAGAGGGTCCCAAAGGATTAGATTTCTAGATCATGGGGCATAAGAAAGAGGTGGTGGTAGAGTACCTTGTTCATGAAACATCAAGTACCGCATGAGGACCAAACCAGTCAGGCTAGGTTCAATTAATGGAATTGAGTTAAATCAAATTGGATTTAGTTAATGAATTGGGCTTGAACTAAGCTTAATTCAACATGTATTATAAGGAATAAAATTAAGTAGCTGAACCTAAGGTAGTGTTTGAAATATGGGATAAGAGATATCCCCTCTTGTTCCCAAAAGCCATAACTATAAGGGATAGCTGGGAATAAAGTTAACCAAAGGGATAATCCATGGTTAACCATGGTTGACCATGGGATATCCCCTCAATTTATTCCCTAAAAAATGCAGGAATAGCTTATTATCCCTCCAAATAAGAGTAAAAAAAAGTTATCCTATGAATTTACCTTTTTGCATTTGATATGATCAATGGGATAGCCAAGGGATATCCCTAGGGATAGCCAGGGGACAAACTCTATCTCGTACACCTATCCATGGATAATATTTTTTTCTATCAAACATTACCTAAGGTAGTGTTTGAAATAGGGGATAAGAGGGGATATCCAAGGGATATCCCCTCTTATTCCCAAAAGCCATAACTACAAGGGATAGCAGAGAATAAAGTTAACCAAAGGGATAATCCATGGTTAACCATGGGATATCCCCTCAATTTATTCCCTAGAGAATGCAGGAATAGCTGGTTATCCCTCCAAATAAGAGTAAAAAAAGGTTATCCTATGGATTTACCTTTTTGCATTTGATATGATCAATGGGATAGCCAAGGGATATCCCTAGGGATAGCCAAGGGATATCCCTAGGGATAGCCAGGGGATAAACTCTATCCCGTAC
The DNA here is from genome assembly GCA_900491605.1 of Calamus simplicifolius. Classification (NCBI taxonomy): domain Eukaryota; kingdom Viridiplantae; phylum Streptophyta; class Magnoliopsida; order Arecales; family Arecaceae; genus Calamus; species Calamus simplicifolius. Next base: position 244,808 of record UESW01002190.1, on the reverse strand, counting down.
ACTTATCCATGGATAATATTTTTCCTATCAAACACTACCTTAAGGTAGTGTTTGAAATAGGGGATAAGAGGTGATATCCCGATATCCCCTCTTATTCCCAAAAGCCATAACTATAAGGTAGTGTTTGAAATAGGAGATAAGAGGGGATATCCCATGGATATCCCCTTTTATTCCTAAAAGCCATAACTATAAGGGATAGCTGGGAATAAAGTTAACTAAAGGGATAATCCATGGTTAACCATGGGATATCCCATCAATTTATTTCCTAGAAAATGCAGGAATAGCTGGTTATCCCTCCAAATAAGAGTAAAAAAAAAAGTTATCCTATGGATTTACCTTTTTGCATTTGATATGATCAATGGGATAGCCAAGGGATATCCCTAGGGATAGCCAGGGGATAAACTCTATCCCGTACACTTATCCATGGATAATATTTTTTCTATCAAAAACTACCTAAGGTAGTGTTTGAAATAGGGAATAAGAGGGGATATCCCTTGGATATCCCCTCTTATCCTCAAAAGCCATAACTATAAGGGATAGCTGGGAATAAAGTTAACCAAAGGGATAATCCATGGTTAACCAAGGGATATCCCCTCAATTTATTCCCTAGAGAATGCAGGAATAGCTGGTTATCCCTCCAAATAAGAGTAAAAAAAAAAGTTATCCTATGGATTTATCTTTATGCATTTGATATGATCAATAGGATAGTCAAGGGGTATCCCTAGGGATAGCTAGGGGACAAACTCTATCCTGTACACTTATCTATGGATAATATTTTTTCTATCAAACACTACCTAAGGGATAGATGGGAATAAAGTTAACCAAAGGGATAAACCATAGTTAACCATGGGATATCCCCTCAATTTATTTCCTAGAAAATGCAGGAATAGCTGGTTATCCCTCCAAATAAGAGTAAAAAAAAGTTATCCTATGGATTTACCTTTTTGCATTTGATATGATCAATGGAATAGTCAATGGATATCCCTAGAGATCGATAGCGAGGGGACAAACTCTATCATGTATACTTATCCATGAATAATATTTTTTCTATCAAACACTACTTAAATATAGGACTTGGCCTGAGCTCATGAAATTTAACCCAATGGCAATCAAGGTACTAGAAATTGCACTCGATGATTGAACCAAGATTATGGATTTGACTCAAATGTATAAAAATTAAATCCAATGCATAAAAGAGGATGGGGAATTGAGCTGAGTCGTTGAGCTAGAACATAGATTTGACCCTATTCATTAAAATTGGACCTAATTGGACTAGAAAAATGAGCTAATGTTAGAACAGATCTAATTCCTAAAAATTGAGTCCTAATTAGATCTAATCAAGCTGTATGGCTAGGCCAAAGTGATAAATTCGATCCAATTCATGGTAATTGAACCTAATTAAACCAGATGTGTTGAGTTGAGGTGCTGAATTCAATCTGATTCATGGCAATTGAACCCAATCACATTGGAGGGCTAAACCAAAGCACTAAACTTGACTTAATTCATAGGTATTGGACTAATCAGGCCAATCAGTTGAACTCAAAACTAAATTTGACCTGATTCATGGAGATTAAACATAATCAGACTAAATAAGCTAAGCCAAAGTACTAGACTTGACCCAATTCATGTTGATTGAACCTAATCAAATCACATTGGTTGAGTTAGGGTGCCGTTTTCGAATTAACCTACAATGATTGGACTTGACCAGTGCGATAATTAGGCTTCATCAATAAGAGTAATGCACTAATTAACACTCTTTAATATTTGAGCTATGTATTAGGACTCTTAAGTCGCTAAGTAATGCTCTAAAATTCTTTAGTAGCTGAGTAATGCATTAAGACTCTTCAGTAGTTGAGTCATGTACTGAAACTCTTTAGCAATAGAGTAACGTACAAGGGCTCTTTAGCAGTTAAGTGATATACTAGTACTCTTCAGCAGCTGAGTCATGTGTTGGGACTTTTCAGAAGTGGAGTAATGCACCAGGACTCTTTAGCAACTAGCTGAGTAATGCATTAGGATTCTTCAGCAGCTAGGTAATACAACAGGCCTTTTTAGCAGTTGAGTAATGTGCTAGAACTCTCTCAGTAGTAGAATAATGAATTAGGACTCCTCTACAGATGAGTAACACACTAGAACTCTTCAATGGTTTTTTAAAACTTGAGCATGATTACTAAGAATTAGACCCATTGTTTGATCTTGAGTGCCGATCAAACCGATTATTAGTAATTAGGTCTATTGACTAAGCTTGACTATTGTAACTAACCCCAATTGATAATCATACCTAAAAGGATCCGAGTCATTAAACTGGAACTATAAAATATTGGTTTAATCCTTGAGTCAACCCATTTTAGTAGCCGCCTTAAAAGTGATGTGCTCTTCTTTACTGCTACTTGTTTATATTCTAAAATGATGACTAAAATCACCTCAAATACAATGACTAAAATCACTTCAAATAGGCACTAACCTAAAAGTTTCATAACGGGTGCATTACCTTTTAAAAAACTGCTAAATGAGTTGGACTGGGAATCAACCTAAAAGTTTCTATATTTGGACTACGATAAATGGGTAAGTAAACTTGGTAGTCTGAACTCTAAGTGTATCATCTTTAAAGAAACTATACAATAGAGAAACTAAGACAGCACCCAAAGTTCCTATATTTGGATCATAATAGAGAATTTTAGCATATTATTTAGCTCAATTGCTGAAGAATCTCAAAATATTACTCAATTGGTAGGGAGACCTACTTTATCACTTGGTTGCCAAGAATCCTATTCCATGACTGGATTGTCAAAGAGTCCTAATGATTATTATATTTTTTTTTTGGTGAAGATCGACTACTCCACTGATTAGGTCTAATCATCATGGGTCAAGCCAAAATGTGGCACCCTACCTTGACTATTTGATTTGATTAAGCTGATTTTTAAGATCTAAGGGGCAGAATCAACATTTTGACTCAACCATCTAGCTTGATTGCATCCAGACTCTATGAACTAGGTTAAAATCTCTACATTGGTTCAGTCATCCAGTCTAATCGAAAATTATTGCAGCAAATCGAGCCAGAATTCAGCATCCTACTCAATCGGTCAGCTTGAGTCCCAAAGGGCAACTACAAATTGGGTTCAATCACTTGACTCAATTCTTAATCTTCCATCACTCATTGGGTTTAATTAACCTATGTTCAAATTAAAACATCGTCTAATCCTATGAATCAAACCTAATTATAGCTATTACTGGTTAAGACAAATTCTATCTAAATGGATTCAAGCGATATGTAGACTGAGATCATGAAGTCCCAATTTAGGCCTTGGCATGTGATCAAAAGGAAATACAGAGGTGGTCAAATAATATCAAATTGAGATGACCAAGTTGGTTTACAATTTTGGTCCAAAAGGCCATGGGTCCAAACCACAGTCTCTAAGGTGTTGTAATGCAATGCTGGACCATGCCATATCCGACGATTATAATCCTTTAGGTAGTGTTTAAAATAGGGAATAAGAGGGGATATTCTCTCTTATTCCCAAAAGTTATAACTATAAGATAGTATTTGAAATAGGGGATAAGAGGGGATATCCCCTGGATATCTTCTTTTATTCCCAAAAGCCATAACTATAAGGGGTAGCTGGGAATAAAGTTAACCAAAGGGATAATCCATGGTTAACCATGAGATATCCCCTCAATTTATTCCCTAGAAAATGCAGGAATAGCCGGTTATCCCTCCAAATAAGAGTAAAAAAAAAGTTATCCTATGGATTTACCTTTTTGCATTTGATATGATCAATGGATAGCCAAGGGATATCCCTAGGGATAGCCAGGGAACAAACTCTATCCCGTACACTTATCCATGGATAATATTTTTTCTATCAAACACTACCTAAAGGATAGCTAAAAATAAAGTTAACCAGAGAGATAATCCATGGTTAACCATGGGTTATCCTCTCAATTTATTTCCTAGAAAATGCAGGAATAGCTGGTTATCCCTCCAAATAAGAGTAAAAAAAGGTTATCCTATGAATTTACCTGTTTGCATTTGATATGATCAATGAGATAGCCAAAGGATATCCCTAGGAATAGCCAGAGGATAAACTCTATCCCGTACACTTATCTATGGACAATATTTTTTCTATCAAACACTACCTTAAGTAGTATTTGAAATAGGAATAAGAAAGGATATTCAGGGAATATCCTCTCATATTCTCAAAAGCCATAACTATAGAGGATAGCTGGGAATAAAGTTAATTAGAGGGATAATCCTTGGTTAATCATGGTTAACCATGGGTAATCCCCTCAATTTATTCCCTAGAAAATGCAGGAATAGCTGGTTATCCGTCCAAATAAAAGTAAAAAAAAAAATATCCTATGGATTTACCTTTTTGCATTTGATATGATCAATAAGATAGCCAAGGGATATCCCTAGGGATAGCCAGAGGATAAACTCTATCTCGTACACTTATCCATGGATAATATTTTTTCTATCAAACACTACCTTTAAAAAAATACCATGTGTCCGATGAAAAATACCACATTTTCACCCTAGTTTCCTTCAACTTTTGAATTCCCATGTGGCTTTTTAGGCCCCACTTAATGGTGTTTAATGAGCCTAAATAAAATTGAACACCCAATGAGACTCAAAAATCATAACATGGAATTCCCCATGAGACTCAAAAATCTCTCGATGACACTCATCTTTCAAACCAAACATTCACATCCCAAATGGAAATGGTACCCTATCACCCGTCTTGATTAACCAAAACTCTTTCTATTCAAATTCCCATGTCTTCAGCCAATGAAAAATACAAGGACATTTTCAAAAGTGTTTGTATAACTAGGAAACCAGCCATATGAGGTAAGAAATTCTGTGTCACACACATTGAAGAACGCTTGTGCTTTTTTTTTTTTTTTCATGCACCAAGGGATTGGGACTCCTTCCTTTTGAGTCCCACAAAGTTCACATTCATGTTACTGAAAGTTAACCAGCTAGGAAAGAAAATAAATGCAGGAAAGGAAGATGCTTGGAGTAGTCAAAAGAGGCCAACAATACATGCTTCCTTTAGGGCACACATCCATGGCATTTTCAATTATATCCCACGTCCTTGCTGGATTGAACTTTATCTAGCAATGAGTCCAAGCTTTTGACAGCTTCTATGCCCACAAACTTCAAACCATTTGTTGCTTGGTTTCCTTAACATGGAAGACCACTTCAGTCACCTAAATAGCAAATTAACGCCCTAATTAATTTAGAAACTAAAGAAAGGATGCCATATGAGCTTGCGTCCATCACATGTGAAGAAATCAAATGCTTCTACCTTATTATGTCCATTTACCAGCCTTAAGGCTTTGTTTGGAACCACTAAATTCATTTGCAAATGATATAAATTTCATATTAAAATTTATTTGTTTTGTTGTAAATAAATTCTCATATTTGGCCCACCATACATTACACCAAAAAATTAAAATAAGTTCTCATATTTCGAGCAAATGAAATTTGAATTTAATACTCTATCTTCCTAATTGCCCTTATTTAATAATTAGTTGGAGATGATGATTTGAGAATTGTTATATTAATTATACTCTCCAATCACATTCAATTATATTAATTATAATTTAATATTATTATATTCAAATATAATTAATAGTGATACTTTATTAAATATTTACTAACACATAATTAAATATAATTATGATCATAATTTAATAATTGCAATAATTATGTAAATTATTATAATAATTATTATTGAAATATAATAATAAGAAATTATTAATCCATAAAATTATTATTATATTTAATTACATTATTAAAATAATATTAATATTATTAATTATAATACAAGTAATTTATATTAATATGAAGTATTAATAAATAATATAAATGATTCTATTATTATAAGTTAAAAATATTATTAAATTTATATTATAACTATATTAGTATTATATTAATACTAATGATATTATATAATTATAATTAATAATACGACAGTATTATAACAATAATGTTATTATTGCAAGATATTATAATATATCAATACTATTATATAATATTAATAGAAATATATATCTAATATATTAAATGTTGTAGTAATATATTATATTTTAATATATTATATTATGTAATTTGTTATAATATTATAATATCATAATATTATAAATAATATAGTATCAATTATATATATAATAGTTATTAATGTAATATTATAAGAGTTTTTAATAAAAAAATAACGTTGTTTATGACAGTAGCAATTTAGTCCAGAAACCATATTTCCTTCCACTCCTTGGAATTCATTTTACTCCTTGTAATTCATTGGAAAATCTACAACATTGATAAGATTTGTAACAAGAATAGATTCCATGATTTAGTAGTTAAGATTTCAAATCCATAATTTGTTATGTTGCCAAACATACCAAATTAGAGATTTGCAAATGAATTCTACAAAATAATAAAATTTATTTGTTTCAAACAGAATATAGATCTTGGCCATAGGTTCCATTCCAGTGCTACGATTCTATTATATTAGCACATAATGGTCTTCTTCTAAGCCATCATTAAACCTTATAATAGTCATTACTGCATTAATCAATTTTATGGTATAGTCATTATTTTGCTTTTTAACATAAAACAATAGAAAATCCATGGTGCTATTTATCAAATAATTGTTCGTTGAGAACAAACACTAAATATTATACAATTAAATTTAAATTTTTTATTTGAATAAAACAACGTTTGAAATAATTGGTATTGTACCATTATAATGGCTAATATTTCAAGTCCCATCTAATATATATTTGGCTAAACTACAGTATTAACCCTTAAACTTATAACTTGTATCACTTTGATTCCTAAACTTTAAAAAATTACAAAAGTTATTTTAAACTTTTTCACTTTGTTTCACTTTGATCCCTACCGTAAAATAAGAAAAACGCTTTTTTAATTTTATCTTACATGACAGTACACGTAGCATATAAGTAGCAAAACCAAATTTAAAACCCATTATCAACATGTTAACCCGTTAATCCAATATTCAATAACCCTAAAAAAATCTCCTCCCTTCCTCACACACGTGGCACGATTCTCCCTACCCGGCCCCCTTTGTCTCTGCTATTGCCCTTCCGTCCACCCTCGTCCCCTCCTACCTCCTACCCCCTCCATCCACCCCTCCTCCTAGTCACAGCCTCCTCCCTCCCTCACCTGCAAGGCGAAAGCGAAAGGAGGCCGTGAAAGGCTCCCGTCCTGCAGCACGCACAATGGGGGAAGGGGACCACAGAAGGCCCCCAGCGCATGCGTGACTTAGATGAGGGAGGGGGCAGGGGGAGAAGAAGGAGGTCGCGACTATTTCATAAGCAGATGATGACAGAAAGGAGTACATGTCAATGAAGGAAGAGAACACCTCCTCCTTAACCCTTTTAACGAGGCATTCGAGTTACTCCTCCAAGTCTTACATAAACAAAACCAGGAGAGAGAGAGAACACCTCCTCAAGCATTTCAATGACTCCTCCACGTCTTATAGAAATGGAACTAGGAGGAGGGAGAGAACACCACTTTCTTAAACCTCTCTGGCATTCCAATGACTTCTTCAAATTTATAAAAACAAAATCAAAATATATATATATATATTTATTTATTCTTGAACACTTTGACGGAATAACTTGAAAGTATTTTATGATGTTCAGCTGAAGCGAGATGCAGTCCATCTGATTCATTCAACCTGGCCCATGTTGGTTCGAAAAAGAATAGCCTTTTTTTTTAATAAAAAATTAAAGGCCATAAAATTTCCCTAAGTTTATTGAAGAAGAAGCATTTACGGGTTTGAAGTGTATGACCGCAAGATGGAGGGAAAAGGGAGTGCACCATAGCAAGAGGAAGAAAGATGTTTTTTTTTTTTATTATTGAATATTGAGTCAACGGATTAACGGATTGATATTGTATTTTAAATTTAATTTTATCATCTGTATACCACGTATGATGTCATATGGAACAAAATCAAACGACATCTCCTTTATTTAATGGTAGCATCAAAGTAAAGCAAAATGAAAAGTTTAGGATCATTTTTTTTTAAATTTTTTGAAGTTCAAAATTGAAAGTGACATAGCCCCTAAATTCAAGGGTTATACTATAGTTTAGCCTATATATTTTTATACAAATAATAACAAGGAAAAGATAATGGCCAACATAACATTGTGTTATTTAGTGCTAAAAGATCAGTTTTAATACAAACAGAGGTTATTATTTGCATTTTTACTACCTCCAAAAAAAGTTTATACAAGTGAAGACAATAATCTTATATCAAACAAACAGTGATTTAGAAAATAAAACTGTTACATCTCTGTTATATAGGGGTCTTTCATATCTTATTTTTATGTATAGGGGGTTTAATTTTTATGATTAAGATATAGGGGGGACTTTAATATAACTGAAGCCAATGAAATTGTCTATGAACATCCTTCCAATATTGAACCATAAGGGCTAAGCAAGTGGAAAATTTGGATGGGAATTGATAATAGAATGGGAACACCAGAGTTCGGATCAGAATGCAGTACATGCAAGGAGGCAATGGAATAATTACCTGGTCTTGTCAAAACTGGATGCAGAAAACAACTGAGAGCAATAGAAAAGTATATAAAAATGAAATAAGTCATACTAATCTTTGGCCTGTATCATCTACTACCTGTCACCTGAGAAGGAGGCATCAAAGCCAAAACTGACGCTATTTACATTAGTTCACGCAACTCCAATCTTCATCTCCGCTATATTAATTATATATCTACAATGTAATTTGATTTGATGATTTCTTCTTTAAATAACATCAGTATCCGACAATCCAAATAAAAATATGGAAGCAAACCTTGCTATCCAGAAGATTCAAGTGGATGAGTTCTCCATTAAGATAAACACACAGCTGATTTTACATTGGCATAAGCATGTCCCTGCCGGTTCCATGAAGCAATTCATGTGATGCCAAAGCCAGCATCCCACAAGAATCACAGCAGCCCATGGATGGTATGTGAACTATACAACGGCCATGCAAATGATGGTTTCATTTTAACAACCACAAAGGGAGATGACTAGACCAGCGATCAAGCATTGAATGACCTGACCAGTGATCAAGCATTCTGGTTGGCAAATTTTACTAATGTTTTCCTATCCCAAGGATGATGAATAAGGAATAGTTTTTAAGATGAGGATTTGGTAGCTTGACCCAAAGATATGAAACAATGGCATCTCATTGGCCTCCTTTCGCTATCAAGGTAAATGATCTGAAAAATAGAGGTCAGGATGTAACTTATTGCCACCTTCAAAAATCAGCAGAAGCATTCATATACAATGTATAGATAAAAGATAGCTTAGATATGCACACATGCACAAGAAATGAGATTTCTCCTGGTTAGCAACAATATAAACAAACAAAACAAAAGCTACATCCCATCATCTTTGAAACTAATTATTTAAGAATCAATCTATACCATGTCATGCATCCATAGAAGTATGGAAATGTGATATTTTGCAATGAAGACAATTCAATGGTGCAACATTTTTCAATGCCAAAGCACAGTCTATGAGATTGCATTGCAGCAAAAAGGTCAATTGCTTAATCTGCTTTGATGGGTGCACTAGAAATGAGTGACCTATGATATGCTTTCAGTAAATATAGGAGATATGGTATCATAATCTAAAGGAACCCACTTCAACCCTAGAGTCACCCTCCTGTCATAGATTCTCGCAAAACCAAACTATGAAGCCTATGAGCTTATAAGAGAAGATATGGTGTCCTTCAGCCAAATGCATAAATAGCATATCTCTGGGAAGCATGGTATATTGACCGAAACAACTAGAAGATCTAATTCTTCACCTACTCTTGGGGGAGTATGATTTACAACTGACCACCCAACTTATGTGGATTAGAGTATAAGTGACCAGACGATTAACACTCCACTGGAAGTTTTCTTATGAATGCATTCATCAGATGCTCTAAAGAATTAACCTTCAGGCATGTATCTAATGAAACCTTAAAGAAAGAAAGTGCATTAGTTAGCGTGTACATTGTAGGCCCACGGATTTATGTTTTCAAAAAAATAAATATTTCCTATGGTTGTAAGAACATCAAAAAGGCATCAGAACACATCATACAATATCATTAAAGCAGTTTAGCATCAGCTACATACATTACTAGTAAATCTTCTGGTACACAAGACATCAAATTTTCATTTTTCCAGGCCAGATATAATTTAAACTAAGCTGCAGAAAAAAATTGAAAATTTAGTTTACTTCCAGAGATGCATGATTGTTTGGGATGCTTTCTCTGAAACGTTATCCCACATTGACTCTGATAAGATTGCATATTATTTCCAGATATATTAAATAATTAATATTGCATCATTCTTCTCACATATATTAAATGATTACTTTATAAGATTAAAATGAATGCATGAGATTAAATTTTATTCCACAAATATCTACATTAAATATGTCATGTTAAGTTTACATAATGACCATATATTTATCGTGATTTATTGCTAGTTTATTGTTTCTTTCTCTCATTTTTAATATCTAATTTCCAATCATTAGCACATTTTTCTTTCTCTGAGACTTATCCCAAAAAAAAAGGCAAAAGATTTAATATATCCTGAATATATTCACCACATTCTCACCATGTTGAGTGCAAAACTACAATGCTGGTTTACTCGCATCATTTAGCATATTTAAGTCAACAAAATTATGCTCAAGTGGAGCATCATTTGCTTGACAATGATATTTAAGTTAACATCATGAAATTAAACTCAATTCATTAAGAAAAAGGAAACAAAAAGGGGATAAGAAAAACCTAGTCTATCAAATAAAACAAGGTTATGAAATTCTCTTCAGCATACTATCTTTATATGTGCTTGCACCATCAGTTTTCTAATTCAAAAATTAGCCTCTTACCATCCATCCTTTGATGTCTCTCACTTATATCCAAGATGCATTTCCAAATTTGCCGCAGTCCTTTATCAGCATGATTGGAAAGAGACCTGGCTAATGACCTGTTATTTAGAGAGCTCTATCTTTTACCTGATAAAACTCCCTGCACCGTATTTTGTAGGGAGGAAATCTTCCCAGTTCATTCATCATAGCTTTTCTTATACGCTGAAACAAATTGGCATGGGGAATATCCCTAAAACTCTGTAATTCAACCCTACTAACTACAATGGCCTTCTAAATCTTTAGAGCAAGATCTGCAAACTATGAAGGAAAGTTGATGTCCTCTCTTTCATCCCACTAAAGATATTTATTTCCTAAACCTAATCTAACCTGTTTTTTTTTAAAAAAAAAAGGGAGAAAAAATACATCAATAAAAGGAGCATATTTCAAATGAACCAGTGATTATAGAAGACTAATTCTTGAAAGCTGAAAATAAGCTATGGAATGGAAGGGACAGTGCTTGTGGTGGCCTGTATCTTGTAAATTGGAATTCCAATCTATCTGCAGAAGAAAGAGATGAGGTGCTTTAGGGGTCATTTAAATTTTAAGGATTTCAATCTCGTTTCAATGAGTAAGTGGTGGTCGTGAACTTTGTCTTCTGATTCAGGTCTTTAACGTGAGTTAGTAAAGTGGAATTGTTTTAGAAGAAGACCTGGTAGTAGGTTAGGAGGTTTGAAACAAGACGCTTCACCTTTTTGGAATAGGATTCTAAAATCAAAATAACCTTTATTTTCCATTAGGTGATGGTACGGCTATCAAATTTTGGGAGGATGTGCAGATTCGAGTCCCAACCCTTGTTGAACCATTTCCTAAAATATTTGGTTTGGCAGCCAATGGAGAAAACCTTTTCTCAAATCAGCTGGAATGGAATGATGGTCAATGGAGATCAGCAATTAAGCTCAGAAATTTCATAATTACTTCTCTTGAAGGTGAAAACCTCTCTCTTGGAAAAGATAGAAAGGCACTACCCTCGATCCTCTCTGATCACCCACTTTGGACATGGGATCACTCCAAAGTTCCAGTTGAGTTTTTACAGATTCTTGAACAATGGATGTATCATTTCAGCATAAGCAAAAGCTATGTGGAATTGCTGCATTCCACACAAGGTCAGAATAGTTAAATGGTTAGCAGTTCACAGTCCAACTCTCACAGCAGAAAATTTTAGAAAAAGGAATCGGGCTGTGCCAACCTCTCGTGTTCTTTGCAATCTGCATGATGAAATAGTGGACCACCTTTTCTTCATTGCAGATTTTCTCATGCTGCTAGAATAAGATTGGCAATGGTTTTAGGATATCAGAAATTCCTTTGTCTGTTGAAGAGTTATAGACACCTGGGAGGATAGAAAAAATCAGTAGCAAATGGAGAACAGGAGGGAATTTGGTGGCCAGTATCATCTGCCAGAGCATTCGGTTAGAGTGGAATGGTAGAACTTCTAGTGGAACTGAGGAAAAGTTTTGCAGATGATTGAGCCAGTCGAGCTCCTTGACACTGACTAGACAAGGTTTACCAATGACAAAATGCTTCACAGACCAGGCCTGCTTTCTTATGCTTGCGAACTTGGTGTGTTCACTTGGCAGGGACTCTTTTATGTTTTTTCTGTTCTGCTTTGCCTTTCTTATCTTTGTTCTTGATTCATCATTTCATTACTCCCTTTAATTCCTTTTTTATAAAAAAAAAGGCTTTCTTTTAGGCTAGTATGCCAGTTTTTCATTTCCTTGATGAAAGAAGTTGAGCTCTCACTCAATCTTTTTCTACAAAAAGAAGTAACAAGACCATGCACCAAATTAAGATGCACCTTAATAAAGACTCTACACAAACACTCCATGTACAGTCCCTTAGATGACAAAGAAAGCAAAAGTATGAACTATGTAATCCCCAAGCAGAGCCTTCTACCTACAAAAATTTTCTAAAGAGTTGTAATTTTCATCTTGCAATATCTAGCCAAGACTTCTACATGACGCATACCAACCCCATTAACAAGAGGCTATTTTCTTATAGTCTCTCTAGAAACCTTATTTTAAAAAATGTCATCAATGTTCTATTCTCTGTCTTCCTCATCCAATACACTTTTCTCTCAGAGAAAGATTGCATTCCTTTGGTTATATAAGAAATCTTGCACATGATGATGACATGGATTTTGCTATGGCTTCATCCTATGTGTCTGAATGACTACTTCCAATTACTCAGAATAACATGGAGAGATTCTCCGCATATTATATAATTAAATCAGAACTGGTAAACAAATGATAAAATACAGGAAAGACAAAAAAAAAAAAAAAACACTAACAAATCAGTTAAGCACTAAACAGAATAGGATCATGAAATATTTTATGGTCTATATCAAAAACTCAATGTAAATGAAACTACACATTCTCAATCATTCATCAATTTGATAACTTGGAAGCATTTGGAAAATCCCTTAATCTCCCTCTTGCAGCCAAATGACCTAGATCTTGTTTTATACATTTGCCATTGTTCGTGAGTTCCTCCTTTTATGTCCACCATACATAACCTGCAGCAAATTAATATACTACGTCCACCTTCACATATAAGAAACCAATAGATCAATTTATGCTATTTATAGTTCAATTATTCCATAAAATTGGAAAATATTCTCTCTGAGATTTTTTTTTTTTTGTAATTTATTTCATTTTATTTTGGGGAGTGGGTTTGTAGGTAATATGGCAAGGAGGAGACTCATATTAGTCTATTACCTCACATTTAAGAAAAAAATTGAGAACTAAAAAAACCTTCTCCACATTTCTAATTATGACTTAGAAGGAAAATGTAGAACCCAAGACCTCTGCAGTATCAGACAATTGGGGACTGGATTCAAATTTTGCTTTTTGACAGATAGTTCGGATCCGAAGAAAAAGAGTAGTTCCCTTAGTTAGAATTTACCATTTTTATGTATGTTTGACCTCATCCCTAATCTAGGGAAGCCTTGGAGAGTTATTGTCTACTTGCACATTATGTGGGGTCTCTCAACCTCCCAACTAACCCTCTCTTGTCCAAGTAGTATCAATTCATAATGTTTTGCCTGAGGTTGAGGATTGTTGGTCACAATTAAGATCGGCAATTACTCTGCAGAATCAATAATTAATAATCAACAACCAATGAACATGAAAGACTTTATACTTGTTTACTCAGACAAATTTCAAAGGTAAAATATATTCGGCAGAGCAGAACACATCTTTTCATCTAATATAGCACTAACATATCATTCAAATAAAAGAATTATAAAAAATTATTATACATAATTGACCATAACACATCTTAACTTGTTCTACTGCAAATGTTTGAGCTTTGTAAAAATACATTAAATAAAGAGAAGTAAGAAAACATAGATGTTCGTGAATCCAAAGAAGAAGGAAAAAAAAAAAAGACCTTAGGTTTCGGGATCACTCTGTGGATGAATTTATGGAAGATTGGAGCATTCAGGACAATGCATGCGCCCTTTAGATTGGCATCTCTTACATGGTATCAGCTCTTCTGCCGTGCTCGCATCTCCTAGTGGCTCAAAAAATCATAAATCATGTTGAAACCAAAAGGCCCTCCTTTTCTGACCGAACCCAGTCCTTTGCATTGTGAGCACGCTATCATCCTAAGATCACCACATCTCTTACACATACCCAGAGAGCTGCCAAAAAAAAATCCAAATTAGGAAAACAATAAAACAGGACAAGAAGAGGGCTCTATCGATCGACGTGTCATGAAATCACTACCAAAATAACATACAGGGATCGACACAAAGTGGACAAGAGCAGAACAAGAGATCATGTTCACAATTGCAATTAGAGGAAAAGGGAAGTCATCTGAGACGGGGAGAGACCTTCTTTGAGAGGCGGAGATGAAGGCGTCCACTCTAGGGGCGGCGATGGTGGCGCAGAGCAGCAACGCGCCCACTCCGAACCCGGCTATCTCACTGGCGGTCAGGTTTTCCATGAACCAAATCACCCAAGACAGCAAAAGAGACGAAGGGCGTCGCAGAAAGGAAAGGCCAGTGGAAAGGCGGAAGGGAGTGGGGGAAAGGATAAAGGTCGGTTTTACTTAGATAAAGGAATATTTAAGCTGTGCTCTGGTCTGAAGTCCGTGCTCTGGTCCGTGCTTTAAGATTAGCGCCCGCCTGCCTGTAATCTTCGGTGAATCTCATTGCCTTCCTTGATCCCCCCCCCCCCCCCCCCCCCCCAATCTTTAGCTACGGATGAAGCTAAGATGGGGCAGATGCCGTGTACAGTAGAATCCCGCTTCGCCTGGATAACCCTTTCCCCTTCATTAGCTGTGGTGGCCGAGTTAGAGTGTTGCTTCCCAAAATAGTTCAAGTACCATCGGTGGCATTGGAAGAGGAAGTTGGAAGTTGGAAGAAGAAGACTATTCTTGCAAGGCCTTTCACCATTGGGTGTCTCGGATACAATCATCCACGGACTGGTGTCTTCGGAGAAGTTGAAGCTGTATGCTTGGCTCATCGATGGTACATCTTCCGCTTCTCTAACACTAATGCTAAGGGAATGGTCCTAGGAAGGCCGTGGGTAGCTAATGGCCAATCAATTGCTACCGAAGACCGGAGACCAGAGTTCTTCCCGGCAACGGACTCTATGACTACTGTACTCTCTTTGGGTTTGGCTGCCCAATTTGCCATTGGAGTGCTGGACTGATAATATTCTGAGCTCAATCCTTTCACCGACTAGCCACTTTATCTTCTCCGACACCTCAACCAAGGAGAAGAACAGGGGTGGCTTTGCTCGGGCGTGTGTGAGAATTGATCTTCGGAAACCTCTATGGCCGGGAGTCCGAGTGAGGGGGCATCATAATCCCTTTTGGCAATAGTTTGTGTATGAACATCTTGAGGGGATTTGTTCTAGCTGCGGGTCACTGCATCTCTCAGGCCCCTACTCGCCACCGCTAGCATCAGAATCTTCTTCGACTGCTTCCAATATTGGACCTTGGATGGCAGCTCTTCGTCAGCGAAGAACCTCCCTTGCCTATTCTCCGGAACTGAAGAGGAAGCCCCAATCGGCTTTCAATCCCACTGACTCTGCTCCTCGATTGGTCCCGGCCGATGGTTGGCAACAATCGGTGAAGTTAGCTCGCCGACACATCCACAAACCTGCTCAGCCAACAGACTCCCCTGTTGCTGATTTGGTTCAGAAGACTGATGGGAAGAAGTCGGGTTTTCAAGGCACTAGAGCCGTGCCGGTTTGCCTGAAACCGAGCCACTCTTTGAGTATAAAACTCAACCAGAGACTTGTGTCTCTCAACCACATCTGAATATTAAGCTGACTACTGAGAACCCTTTTGCCCTTCTTGGTACCGATAAATGGACTGGAAGGCCCACGTCCGAAAGGATGCTTATTCGGGTCCATCAAAGCGGTCTAGGCTTGCGGAATCCCAAACTCAACGAGTTATTTCCAAAACTGATAAAAGAAAAAGAAAAGTCTTATCGTCTGGTTCAAACATCAACTAGACAAATTTACTTTTTCAGTATCTTTGGACTCTACTCGGGCCCTATAGCTTTGGCTGGCACGAGTGGTTAGCCTTCCTGTAGTCAGGGTATGGCTTAGGCTGGGGAGAAGGTTGTGCTATCCCAGCCAACCAACATGGAGTAATGAAGTCATGGTTCCGTAGTCTCTTGCCTCAAGGATGCCATCCAAGATCAAGGTAAGGATACCTAGATCTTAGCTGCATCCCCTCAGCCATTAGAGACTAAAGTTCTAATGGAGGATACCCTATTGATGGGCTGTATTACATAGACGATTGAGGGTGGTACCCTAGCTTTGGGGTGCTTTTCTATAATGACATGACATGGTGGAGGAACAGGCTGGGTCCCAGCTTCCCCCAAATAGTAAATAAAGATTCTAATCTGGAATGTTAGAAGAGCCTGGAAACCTTCGTTTCGCTCCTCTTTTAGGAGATTGATGCAGTTACACAATTTTGATATCTATGTTCTTTTGGAAACTCGATTGTCGAGTGATAGCCTAGCCTGAGTCAGAAGACAGCTTTCCAAATCCTGGTATTCTTATGTAGTGAGTCTATGGGCCTATCAGGAGGTATTTTGGCTATTTGGCGCAACACCTCAATTAGGGTGGATGCCTTTCATCAATGCAACCAACAAGTTGCTCTTATCATCTCTAAGGGGACGTCTGACCCCTAGCTCCTCTTGGGTGTTTATGCTAGCACTAATTTTCGAGAGAGGTATGTTCTTTGATCCGAGATCTTCTCTCTTCTTGCTCAGGGATTTACATCTATCATTGTTGGTGATTTTAACTACATTATTGGGGCCAATGAAAAGAAAGAGGTCGACAGTTTGTAGGCTCAGCGAACATTACTGAGTTCAGGTCCTTCATCTCTTCTGCTGGGTTGCTAGATTTGGGGTTCTCGGGTCCCCAATTTACCTAGTGTAATAATCAACAGGGTTCTGCCCGTATCTGGAAGAGACTGGATAGAGCTATGACCATAGCCCAATGGCTTCAAAAGTATCCTTTTGCTACTATTACTCACCTGTCTAGGATTGCTTTGGATCACTGTCCTATTTTGATATCCATTGAGGTTGATACTCAACAACGGAGACAGTTTTGATTCGAGCAGTTCTAAACCTCTTACTCCTCGGCTCGGACCCTCATCTCCCAGGTTTGGCATACACCCGTTAGAGGCAGTGCTGCTTATAGGTTATCTAGGCGTCTTGAGCTTGCAAGGTGTAGACTATCTAGATGGAATAGACTGGAGGTTGGGGACCTAGTGAGGAAAATTGAGTTAATGGAAGCTGATATTACCACTCTCCAATCCAAGGAGGATTAGAAAGGTTATCTCTCTGATTTCGACCTCGCGTCTCTCCGAGTGAAGTTAGCACTTCATCACTCTCTTCTTCAGCAGCAGGAGATCTTCTAGAGATAGAGGTTGCGGATACAGTGGATTTGTGATGAGGATCGTAATACTAGATTTTTTTATTAGGCCACCCTGAAGCGTCATGCGGCAAACAGGATTCGGCAGCTTGCTAACAAGGAGGGTCATTATCAGGAGGATATCTACGTCATCTGGGATCAGCTATTTTACTTTTTTCAGTCCAGATGGACTGATCACACTGGTGAGGGGGCTCTGGTTCGCTAGGTCCCAATATGAAAGAAGGTTTCTGTACATGAGAATGACCTTCTTATCATGCCGATCACTATGGAAGAGATTCGGCACGCGTTATGGGACCTTGGGCCTGACAAGGCCCCTAGGCCCGATGGGTTTCCATCTTTTTTCTTCCACCACTACTTGAATATTGTTGGTCAGGATGTAGTCCAGGCCATTCAGATTACCTTCCAATCTAAAGCCATTCCTGATGATTAGAATCAAACTTTCATTATTCTTATGCCCAAATGCACTGATGCTTCTACTCCTCAACACTATCGGTCCATCAATCTGTGCACAACTTTGTATAAAGTCTGTGCGTGTATCTTAGTCATCTGCCTACGGGATGTGATACCCTATCTTATTTTTGTCGAGCAGGGAGCCTTTATCAGAGGGCATAGTATTTCAGATAATGTCCTTATAGCTTAGGAGTTCATGCATAATCTTCAGAGAGCCCTTGCCAGACAGTGTCTCATGGCTGTTAAGTTAGACATGGAGCGAACTTATGACAAATTGAGCTGAACTTTTATGTATCGAACTCTTCATGAATTTGGGTTTGATGGCCTATTCATTGACTGGATCATGGCCTGCATTCATAGGCCATCTTTCTCTCTGATCATTAATGGTAGCCAAATAGACTTCTTCTATTTGGCTGTGGGCTGCGCCAGAGATGCCCACTATCTCCTTTTTTGTTCATCCTTGCCGTGGATGATCTATCTCGTACGTTCTATCAAGCACAATAGGATCTTCGCATTGCCCTATTCATGGCGGGCCCTCTGGGCCCCTTGGTCTCTCATCTCCTGTTCGCTGATGATTACATNGTAATTGAACTTAGTAATTGTTACTATGTTCGAACATAACAAAGAATATTATATCTGTTTCATGTTTAGTAATGAATGTGTATTCATTTGAAATTGAAAATAAATATATTTCTATTTTTTGAAATGAAATGTTTTTGGTTCTGCTGAATTATTCAATGGAATTTATGTTCTTAATCTTCAAACCCCTATTCTCAATATTGAATCAAAAAGATTAAAATCAAATAATTCTAGGGACTCATACCTATGGCATTGTCGTCTAGGCCATGTAAATGAAAAGCGTTTAACCAAGTTACATAATGATGGATACTTGGGCTCATTCGATTGGGAATCGTTTAAGGAATGTGAATCATGCTTACTTGGCAAGATGACCAAGTCATCTTTTACTGGAAAAGGCAAGCGAGCAACTGAATGTTTGGGTTTAGTACATTCGGATGTATGTGGACCCATCAACATTCAAGCCATAGGAGGTTTTTCTTATTTCATCACGTTCATAGATGACCATAGTAGATATGGTTATGTGTATCTAATGAAGCAAAAATCTGAAGCCTTTGAAAAGTTCAAAGAATTCAGACGTGAAGTAGAAAAACAAATTGGCAAAAGTATTAAAATACTTCGATCAGATCGAGGTGGTGAATACTTGAGCCATTAGTTCATAGATTATTTAAAGAAGAATGTGATTCTCCCTCAATGGACTCCTCCTGGTACACCACAGCACAATGATGTGTCAGTAAGGAGAAATCGTACACTATTAGACATGGTACATTCCATGATGAGCCTTGCAGATCTTCCAAAAATGTTTTGGGGTTATGCGCTAGAAACTACCAAATATACCTTAAACCGAGTTCCATTTAAATCGGTCAACTTTACTCCCTATGAGATATGGTATAGAAAGAAACCATCCCTTAATCATTTAAGGGTTTGGGGATGTTACGCTTATGTGAAGCATAATAAATCAGACAAGCTTGAAGCTAGATCTGATAAATGCAATTTCGTGGGATATCCAAAACAAACAAAAGGATATTACTTCTACCATCCTCTCGAGCAAAAGGTGTTTACCTCGAGAAATGCTTCGTTTTTGAAAATGAGATAATTTCAAACGATAGTGGGAGTAAGATTGAACTTAGTGAAGCTCAAAAATCATAAATTAATATAGACCCATTAGATGGAATGGAGCATATGCCGAATGCAGTGGGAGTTGAGCAGGAGACTCAACCCATATTCAGGCAAACGTTGCATGAAAAGCAACAGGTGGCTCCAAGTACACACAAGCTACGTAGATCTAGTAGGACAATTCACATCCCTAAGAGATATGCATTTCTTATAGAAGATGATGAGCCTACCAACTACAAGGAGGTAATGTCTGACATTAACTCCAAGAGATGGCTTGAGGCCATGAAATCTGAAATGGACTCCATGTATGACAACCAGGTATGGACCTTGGTTGATCCACTTGAAGGGGTAAAACCCATTGGGTACAAATGGGTTTTCAAGAAGAAGATCGACATGGATGGTAATGTGATTACCTATAAGGCAAGGCTAGTTGCAAAGGGTTACAAGCAAAGACAAGGTGTTGACTTTGATGAAACCTTTTCACTTATAGCCATGCATAAGTCCATAAGGATTTTGCTTGCAATTGCAGCATATTTTGACTATGAGATCTGGCAGATGGATGTCAAGACTGCCTTCCTAAATGAAAATTTAAAGGAGGATGTGTATATGACATAACCAGAGGGTTTTGAATCCATAGATCCTAAGAAAGTGTGCAAGCTACAAAGGTCTATTTATGGACTTAAGCAAGCCTCTAGAAGTTGGAACATCCAATTTGATGTGACAATTAAAGAGTTTGATTTCATAAAAATGAGGATGATCCATGTGTGTACAAGAAGGTTAGTGGAAGTGATATTGTTTTCTTGATATTATATGTGGATGACATATTATTAATAGGAAACAATGTATCCTTCCTTAAAGAAGTGAAGGATTGGTTGTCAGAAAAATTCTCCATGAAGGATTTGGGAGAAGCAACCTATATACTTGGTATAAAGATCTATAGAGATAGATCTAGAAGGTTGCTTGGATTGATCCAATCCACGTACATAGATAAGATGCTAAAGTGGTTTAGCATGGAGGAATCCAAGAAGGGATTCCTGCCAATGTCGCATAGTGTACATCTCTCCAAGGACATGAGTCCTAAGACTCAAGAAGAAAGAGAGTACATGGATAGGATACCATATGCATCAGCAATTGGATCCATTATGTATGCGATGCTATGTACGAGACCTGATGTTTCTTATGCCTTGAGTATCATGAATAGATATCAAGCAAATCCTGGTGAGAAACATTGGATGGTAGTCAAGAATATCCTTAAGTACTTGCGAAGAACTAAGGATATGTTCTTGATTTATGGAGGACCCAACCTTATAGTTCGGGGTTACACGGATTCTAATTTTCAGTCTGATGGAGATGATTATAAATCACAATCAGGCTACGTGTTCACACTCAATAGTGGTGCAGTCAGCTGGAAGAGTTCCAAGCATGAGATGACTGCCGACTTTACAACTAAGCTGAATACATCATAGTATCAGATGCAGCTAAAGAAACAGTTTGGATCAAAAAGTTCATCACTAAACTTGGAGTGGTTCCAAGCATTGTTAATCCAATACTTTTGTATTGTGATAACAATGGAGCTATTGCGCAAGCCAAGGAACTAAGGTCCCATCAGAGGTCCAAACATGTACTCAGAAAATATCATGTGATTAAGAAAATCAGTGGGACAAAATGATATAAAATAGAACGAGTCCCCACGATGACAATATTGCCGATCCGTTCACTAAAGTCTTGCCGCAGCAGAAGCATGATAATCATGCTGAGTCACTTGGTATTAGATACATGGGTGATTGGCTCTAGTGCAAGTGGGAGATTGTTAGTGTGTGCCCTAGATCCAATCGGATTAGATGCTAGTTTGTATACATTTCTTTATGAATGCAAATCAAATTTATTGGTTTCTTTATCTATCTGGATGTAATATATATATATATTAGATATATTTAACCTGTGAGATAAAGTCCAAAAGAATGCGAACTGTGCATATGAAATTTGTAATAGAGATTACAAATTGTAAGATCCAAAATTATATATTATGGTTCGATTCTTTAAATTTTCTTAGTCAATGCGTAGACAAGACTGGGCACTGTTGAATGCCGTTGAGACTAGTACACATTGCATATCTTCACCCTTATGGTGAGCAGCTGATCTTGCAAACTGAAGTATGAAGATACTTGATATGATGTATGGATGTTCATTATTGTAACGATGCATTGGATGACCCGCACAAAGATCCCATATGGATATTCTATATAGTGTCATGGTTGATCTTTGATGATGGTGGAACGAGTGATCTTTTGACTTGAGATCTTCATTGCACCTCATGTGTAAAATATCATGCTTTGACGACATGCAAACATCGCTCTAGCCACGGGTGGCAAATATGGTGTCGATTGGGTATGACATGAAGCACATGAAGGTGGTATTTGATCAAGACAGGATTCGTCTATCTTGATAGAAAGGGTTATATCCCACGACCACTTGATGGATTAAATTGACTGTTAAATTCTTGCAAGGTTGAGTTGGAATTCGAAATGGTTTCGAAGTTTTAATTCATATGAGTCAATTTTTCTGAGATCAAGTAAACAAAGATCAATTACATGGTTGACACATTCCATACCACTGATTGATTTAGGATATGTGACGAAGGGATTGAATCGTACGGTAACCATTCATGGACAGGTGTTGATGACCACGTCAACAAACCCTTAACACTTGGGTTGTTATGATGCTTTGCTAGAGGCCACTCATGATCTATAATCATGGATTCTTTGACTTAATCAAAGAGTTGATTTGGTTAAAGAATTGACTTGGACAAGGTGTTGATCAAGTCATCCTTAGGGTCAATATTAGGGACATGATTATTACCAACGTGTCAAGGGACCTAATGGGTCACACGTATTAAGAAGATTTTGGATGAAGTTAAAATAGGAATTAAGTTGGACTTAATTCAAATTAGATAACCAATTAATTAGGATTGGGTTTGACTCAATCTTAATGAGAGAACATGAAATTGATGAATATGATATGATTCATCATAGAGAAAAGAATTTTGTGTTCAAGAGAGAGAGACCTTTTGTACATGAGATGTACATATGAAATCCATTAATTAGGCTTGATCCATGTGATGGATGGCTTAGATTAATTGAGATTAATAATATGGTATTTAATTGGGTCCATATGATGGCATGATTTGATTCGTGAAAACCCAATTAAACCGAGGGCTGAGATCGTGCCACGTGAAGGATAGATCCATGCCCATGTGATGGACATAACCCATCTCCACGTCATGGAGGAGGGAACCCCATGATTTGGGGTATCCTCATGAAGCCGAATTCAAGGTTGCGACGTTGGTTTCATGGGATAACCAATTTCCTAATTTTTAGGGATGTAGTTTGGTGGTTGTAATCCTAACATTATCATGATAGCAAATATTCTAAATTTGTTAGGATAATTTGTTATAACAAATATCCTAAATTTGTTATGATAATTTGTTATCAACTTGATAAGGTTGAATGGTTAGGTGGTTGTGACAAAAATTCCTTTTTATGGAACCCTACAACCTCCTTTTCATATATAAAAAGGGGAGAGATACCCCCTTTGAGAGATATGCCTAACTCCTTTTTCTCTCTTTTGGATGCCTAACATCCACTTTTCTCTCTCTAAAACATCCTTTCTCTCTCTAGGATGTCCCTCTCTCTCTTGAAGGGTTGAAAGCTCCTCTCTCTCACGTCCCTCTTTCTGGGTTGTTGAAGGAAGGCAGGAAGGCTTTCTCTCTCTTCTTGGTTGATCAAGATTTGATCTTGATCAAGAAATCTTTTCTTTCTTGATTGATCAAGATTTGATTTTGATCAAAAAATTATTTTCTTTGATAAATCAAGATTTGATCTTGATCAAGAAATATTTTTTCTCTTGATTGATCAAGATTTGATCTTGATTAAGAAATTGTTCTCTCTCTTGATTTGAAAAATCAATTGAAAAGAAAAGAGGCGCTAGCACCCCTCACAAGAAAGTTATCATCCAATCCTGAGAGGACATCATCCAAAGATCTTCGTGTGGATCACCATTAGAGGCCAGATGCGTGGACGGCTAGTGGATAAATCATTTATCGGGCTTCATCCCCAATAAAGAACATAGGTATGATTTATTATTAAATCATGTGTTATTTCTTGTTAACTGAATCTGTTCCCTGAGGATCTTGGGCTTTGAGAATTAAATTTCGTATTTATTTTTATCTTCCGCCGCATGTTATATGAATTTGATTCATATAAAACATACAAAATTTTCTTCACTATCTTCACCCAGAGTTTATGGTGCTAATGCAAGGCTACCCCAATCGCTTGTCTCACTCCCATGACTCCAATCCATTGATATCCTCTGCAGTTGATATCTGAGCTCTCTTGAGCAACTCATACTTTATTTCATGCAATCCAATCCATGCAGTCTAATACCTTGGATTGTCATAGAGCAGTCATCCACATGTTACTTTTTTTTTATACTCAAGCTGTCCCAAATGCCTTATCTTCACCCCAAGTCTATAGTGCCAACACAGGCTTCCCCAATGGCCTGCCTCACTCCCAGAAGTCCAATCCCTCAACATCTTTTTAGCATTGACATTTGAGCCTTCTTGAATCACTCATACTTTATTTCATACAGTCCGACACCTTGTATCATGGAGCAGTCATCCACATATTGTTTTTTCTGATGCTTAAGCTATCCCAACTACGCTTTCTTGACTTTAAATCTATAGTGCTAATACAAGGCTGCCCCAATGGCTTGTCTCACTCCCACGACTCCAATCCCTTAACATCTGTTATAGTTAACATTTGAGCCTTTTTGAGCCGCTCGTGCTTCATCTCCTTTGGTCTAACACCCTATGTCCATGCAACAAGTAAGCAACCTTAGCCAAATTCCTACTTCTAATAACTAAGCTTTTACTTTGAAGTAGCTTCCATTATGTTTAACTTCTGATTTTGCTACCTAAGTGCATCCATGCCTCTATCATTGCATAAGAGATGATCTCTTTTCAATGTTTCTCTTGTAGAATTAGGTCTCTCAGCTCTTCGAGCCTTCACCCCTACTTGTACTTTCATAGCAGATGTTGCATATTTCTCTACATTAGTAGACCCATAACGGTACCTTAGCCTATTCAGCCAATCTCTGCCTCCTTAAAAATTTCAATCTCTTGAAGCACTCTGCTACTACAATTCTACATGCAGCCCAAGTGCTTTGGCATTTTTAGCACTCTTCACCTTGAATTCCTTTTCTCGGCAATTAACTAGTGGCCCTTCACTTTTGTAGCATTTGTTCATAAAATGTTTTCATTGAGCAATCCATAGGCTTTTTCTTGAATCAAGCATGACACCATGTTCCACTTTAAGTCGTTGACACCCAACTTTTAGATATTCAGTTCCTTTAATATTGGACTTTAATGCATCTTTATCTTTCTTGGTAGACCCTCCGCATTTTACTCAGCTTGTACCAAAGCATCCAATCATCCCATTTGATATCACATATACCAAAGTCTATTAATGGGCACTGCAGTCGACCATCGACTATACAACCATATATTGATTGATTTAGACCAAATGTATTTTTACTACAAAGATTCATTCCTTAAGGCTGCCACAACCTTTTCATCTCCATTAGACCTTCCATCAGGATCGGTTGAATGGCCGTTTCCTCTTCTCGTATCACGCCACTTAAGTCTCAAAGTCTTATCATATCATCATATGTTACCTTGAGGCGGAGACAGTTCTGGGTTTGCTTTAAGAATCGTGTGCAAAGGTGTTCTGGGTTTCCCTTTAAGGTTTGCTTTAAGATTCATGCCACGATCTGTCATCATCCCGATCTTCGGTTATTCTGCTGGTTCTGGTGTCCTCTGCTTCCTTGACGATGGCCGACAACGGCTCCGTCCCTCCGTCCGGTGAAGATGGTCACTCTATTCATCGAAAATCTGGAAGTTTGTTTTCATGGTCGGCTCCATCGCCTTCCCCTGCTGAAGTTGCTGGGTTGGAGCGGATGTTTCCGGAGGTCATCCAGCTTCCCACGGCGGCGATTGACCGGGAGTCCAAAGAGTGGTCTGTTGGGAATTGTATCCTAAAGCCAATCATTTGATGATTGTGCTAATGTAAATATATAAATTGATATATTAATAAAAGTTATTTGGTAGTTTATTCATTACAAGAACATCTCTTAACACTCCTGATTGTAATGAAGCCCTCAGGATCTTCCTTCACGATAAAGGAGGATTTATCTTTGAAGGTCCTTAAAAGAGTTCGCGACCAAATGATATACTATGACAGGGCCATAGTACTATCAATTATAGGACGTTGTATATCATATTTGTTGGTTGTCCTCTTAACCAAGGAGTGTAGAGACACTAGTATGACATACAGGGAAGTGTAGGAGTACATTTCACCGAACGTGACTCATTTCCGGATACTCTACTGTCAAGAGTTAATCCGAGAAGATATAGGTATAAGTATCCTTCAGACCTGAAGATCACAACCAGTGGCTTATAAGCAACTCATTGTACTTAGGTTCCGGACCACCTGAATTTTTAATCCAGCTACGAAAGGTTACTGGTGCAGTCAAGTACTTGTGATAGTCAGTTGTGGATCAAGATAG
Source organism: Calamus simplicifolius (assembly GCA_900491605.1). Classification (NCBI taxonomy): domain Eukaryota; kingdom Viridiplantae; phylum Streptophyta; class Magnoliopsida; order Arecales; family Arecaceae; genus Calamus; species Calamus simplicifolius. Next base: position 218,198 of record UESW01002190.1, on the reverse strand, counting down.
AATTTGACCTATCCCGTTAAAAGGAGAAATGCTTGTGTTTCAATTTAGCAAGACCTTGGCCAAGGCACTTCATGTGAAAGTCACATGATCACTAAAGTTGAAATCACTTTATGGATTTGCTATTTAGAGTTGACAGGCTCTTAAGCCATCCTTAGCATTTGTGGTCAAGAGGATGAATTATATGGTAACTGTTTCTTAGGGTTCTTGGAGTTTGCTCGGCAACTCTTTGACCTATCTGGACGTCGGATTCCATTGCTAGATGGGCACATCGATTAGTATAGAAAGTTGTTTCTATGCTACCGGCTTAGGTTCGAACCTAGAGAGTCACACGCATAGAAGTTTCCTAGGATGATCTGTTTGCTGATCAACGATTGAGAATCATATGTGATTTAATTAATCAATTTGATTGATTGAATTATCTCAATTGGGTTAAGTACAAGTGAATAAGATTCAATTTGGTTTAAGTCCATTAGAAGGACTAGTCAATTTCAAATATTGATTTGAAATTAGACTTGATTTGGATTTAAATAGATTCAGAACTAGCCAAATTTGATTTGGGCTTGGACCATGATCTATATGGGTTTAGTCAAATAAATTCATATCAGATTAACCATCACCTGAACCCAAACCTCTCGCATAGGATATCATATGATGAGATAGCTAAAATCTCATCTCATGAGAGATTAAATTCTCATATAGAATTTAATGCCTGACATTAATTTTTACCGAACGTCGGATTTAGCCACGTCTCTTTGGTTTTCACCGAATGTCGGAATTAAACCAAACGCCGCATCTCCTTGGTTTTCACCGAACGTCGGAATTAAACCAAACGCCGCGTCTCCTTGGTTTTCGCCGAGCGTCGGAATTAATCAAGCATCGTGCCTTCGGCGTCTCTTCGCTTTTACCAAACGATAGAATTCTTATGTCAGAATTCAATGTTAAGGCTAAATTGAGACTATAAATAGAGGGCATTCCCTCACCAGATGATACAAAACAATAATACACGATATGTCATGGATTGTAATTCTAAAAAGGTTAGACTAAAAAAATTCTGGTGATTCTGATGTTAGCGGAAGCGTGATGGATCTTAGAGGAAGATTCAAGTGGAAGGATTCAAGATCAGCAAAGCTGTTTTTTCTGCGAGCTAGCACTCTCGGAAATCCGATCATTCGAGGCTTCGCGTGGACGATACTAGAGGCCGGATGATTGAACGGCTGTAGAGCAATAAGGATTTACCTACTATTCTTAAGGTAAGCGATTTGATCCCTAGATCTTAAGGCAGGCTTCAAGATAAGTAGTATGACTAGTCATCTTGAAGATCAAGATATGATCTTGATATTTTATTTATATGCATATTTTGGATCAATCGATCCTATATACAAGGCAAAGATATGATCTTGATGCATGTTAGATAAATTAGTATGTAATCTTTAAAATTCCGCATTGATAATTGTTATCAAAATTTTAAAATATGCATGCCTCGGGGATTGTTTCTCTTTACAATGGTATCAGAGCGATGGTTTCGTATTGATCTAATTTATTGCATGTAAATTAATGCTCCTATTAATTATGTAATCAAGGCTAAAACAAATCTCAGGTCTATTCCGTCACAGATGGATTGAAAATCCAAATTACCCATTCAACGAGGTATTCTGTGACATATTGCCGTGATAATTTAAATTGATCTTTAGCTTCAAAACATCGATTACACACACTCTCAAAATATTTATATTTGATACATGTTGATGTTATATAAAACATGATATTTGCATGTTTAGTATAAAACATAGATATATGATGGCATAATGTCTATGTTATGAAACATACAAATATTTATGAGAGTCTAATTTGAATGTCAAATGTTAATTCATAATCTCTTTAGATATGATCTAAATATAGGAATTATGAGTAGTAACATAATACATATGATGCTTGATTGAAATATATGACATGTAAACATGAAATATATTTAATCCTTTGGGTTAGCTAAATCGGGTCCATAAAGGGTTAGACCCTAAGGTTTAAATCAACTGGACTATAAGAGTATTTGATCAAATCTAATTAGATTAGGTTAAGAATGCTCTAAATCAAACAATAGTTGTAGTTGATCATGTCCTTCTCTTTGATTAAACCAAATGGAAGTAGATTAGGCTCCGTGGTTGAGCATGAATCTCTTAGATGGTCAAATCAGAATTGGTTAACCATATGATGTCAAGGTGGGTTGGCAAGTTGCTCTAGGATCAACGATCGAATGGTTTTTAATTGGGAGCTACTCGTATTGATGCGTCTTTAACGAGTTAATGGCATATCCCTTCCCATCGATCTCACTCACCTGGTCAATGTGGTGAACCATTTATGATTCAGATCATTTACCTGATTCGGATTGACCCATGCCTGTAAGGAAATCAGTCTGACTGATTTAGGTGCCACTTAACCTGACTTAATCTTGTTTCATTCTACCGATTTCATAGATTCAGTGGGAGAACTTGATTAGTTAATTTATCTTCATATTATTAAAATCCTCTAAAATTATTAGGTCCTTAAAATGAAATAGTTATATGATAACTAGATCATAGCCTCCCATTAAGGTGGGTGATAATGAGTCCGATGTCTTGATAATCATTGGAGGCACTCCATGCCTGGTGCTTGTCAACCATCGGAATTATCATTCATTATATGATAAGTCAGCGTAACTATTAAATAAACAGTCAGGTGAGCGAGCTTCACTCGGGCTTGGTTGTCTATTGATAGGTTACACTGATTATATCATTTAATGGTTGGACCTAACCAGAACTTTCAGTGGAGGCACTTCATGCCTGCTGAAGAGGTACATGGGGCAAAACTGAACACTAAGAATTGTTTGGGGAAACAATTGGTTTTGAACCTACTCTTAGATGCATATGGGTTAGCCAAGCTTCACTTGGGCCTGTATGTAGTTTATGTAGATCTTAGTGCCCGCTAAAGAATTAAGAATAATTCTTCGAATTGGGTGTAGAGGCTGCCAATTTGAATAAAATAGTGGAGAATCTTTAGACTAAAGTCCAAGTCTTTAGAATGAATCAATTTATATACTAATAAACTTTAGTTTTTCCTTATGCAGAACATGGCCACTAATTTATCATTAAGGTCCCTATTGGATAGTGACAAGTTGAATGGTTCCAATTTCAATAGCTGGTTCAGAAAACTTAAGATCGTCCTTGAGCATGAGAGGATTCTATATATTCTGAATAATCCTGCACCAAAGATACCTGATGCAAACACCCAAAGTTCTGAGAGAGACACTTATCAGAAGTGGCTCAATGATAGAACTAGCGTGCGTTGTATCATGTTAGCAGCAATGAACGATGAATTCGGTCGCCGGTTCGAGAATGCTCAGCCAGAAGAAATCATTCAAGCGTTGAATGAATCTTTCGGCACACCCGACGATGTTGAAAGGCACAAGACTAGTTGTGCTATTTTCAATGCTCGAATGAGGAATGGATCTCCTGTCACTGATCATGTATTGTACATGATCGAGAAGATAGAACTCCTAAGCAAGCTCGGCTTTCCCTTACATGAGCAGTTGGAAAAAGATGCGATCCTGAATTCCTTGCCTCCATCCTTCCGACCTTTCCTTACTCATTTTCGAATGACAAAGCCTGCAGTCAACTACCACGGTTTGTTGGGGTTGTTACAGAACTTTGAGAAGGATAACCAGCTCTCTAAGGGTTTGGTTAATGTGGTTGAAGGATCTAAGGTAGGGCGTAAACCCTTTGGGAAAGGGAAGAAGAAAAAGAATAAGAAAAAGGTGCAACATGCTAGGACATCTATAAGGGTCAGATGCAGAAGAAGAAAGTTGATAAAAGTCAAGCTGAATGCTTTCACTGCAAGATGCAAGGGCACTGGAAGAGGAACTGTCCTCTTTACATTGCCACACTTGATCCAAACAGGCCAAAGAAGAAAAAGGAGCAAGATGTTGCTCAACAAGGTATTTATATGATAACACCTTGTAATTTTTCTGTATATAATAATCAGACCTGGGTATTGGATACCGGGAGTCCTTTTAACATTTGCAATTCATTGCAGGGACTACAGGTCACCAGAAGATTTGAGGACAATGAAAGATTCCTTAATGTCGGCGATGGAAGATTAGTTCCAGTTCTGGCATTAGGAGTTCTTGAAATAGTTTTCAATAGAAATGTCATTATACTAAATGATTGTCATTTTTGCCCAACGTTCTTGTTGAACGTAATTTCTGTAGGCCTTCTGGCCAAAAGTAATTATGAAATTTCAATAAAGGATGTTACTTTGAATATCATTATGAATGGAGTCACTGTAATGACTGGGCATTTATCTAATGGCATTTATATATTATCACAGCCTGTGAATGTAGTGTACAATTCAAGTAAGCGCCCTAGAACAACTGATGTCATAGACATTTATCTTTGGCACCATCGGCTGGGTCATATCAATAAGAATAGATTAAACAGGTTAACTCAGGAGGGCATCCTTCGAGTTGATGATTGTGAATCATTAACTACCTGTGAATCATGTCTTCTTGGTAAAATGACCAAGTCATCTTTTACTGGAAAAGGTGAAAGAGCCAAAGAGCTATTGAGTCTAGTACATACTGATGTATGTGGACCAATGAGCACTTGTGCCAAAGGTGGATATTACTACTTCATTACTTTTACAGACGACCTTTCTAGGTTCGGTTATGTCTATCTTATGAGACATAAATCTGAGTCGTTTGAAATGTTCAAACTATATCATAAAGAAGTAGAAAAACAAACAGGAAAATGTATTAAGACCCTTCGATCAGATCGAGGAGGCGAATACCTTTCCAATGAATTTGTGACATATTTAAGGAGAATGAGATTCTCTCCCAATGGACTCCTCCTGGAACACCGCAACATAACGGTGTGTCGAAAGAAGGAATCGAACTCTGTTAGACATGGTTCGGTCCATGATGGGTTTTGCAAGCTTGCCAATATCATTTTGGGGATACGCATTAGAATCAGCTTGTCATATTCTTAATAAGGTTCCAAGTAGTCTGTTTCTAAAACTCCACATGAGATGTGGTATGGACATAAACCGGTTATTACCTATCTGAGAGTCTGGGGGTGTCCGGCTTATGTGAAACGTGCAAAATCAGACAAACTTGAACCCAAATCTGACAAATATTTTTTCATCGGCTATCCGAAAGAAACCAAAGGATATTACTTCTACAATACTGAAGAACAAAAGTTGTTCATTAGTAATAGAGCAGTTTTTCTTGAAAAGGAGTTCCTTAGTGAAGGAACAAATAGCTCTAATGTTGAACTTGAGGAAGTTCATCAAGTAGAAGGAACAACACAAACCAGTGAACCCTAGAATCTGAGTTGATTAGATCAAACTCAAAACCCATTTTAGATGCACCATTAAGGCGATCTGGTAGAGTACCACATCAACCGGACAGATACTTAGGTTTCTTGGTCCAGAACGATGATCCTGTTGAACTCGATGAGAACAACGAGGATCCGATCACCTATATGGATGCTATGCAAAGGACTGACTCTAATAAATGGCTTGATGCCATGAAATCCGAACTTGATTCCATGAAGGACAATAATGTATGGACATTAGTTGACCCACCCGAAGGGATAAAACCCATAGGGTGTAAGTGGGTTTTCAAGAGGAAAAGAGGCGCAGACGGAAAGGTAGAGACCTATAAAGCACGTCTGGTTGCCAAGGGGTATCGTCAACGTTATGGTATTGACTATGACGAAACGTTTTCTCCTGTGGCAATGCTGAAATCCATTCGGATTATGCTAGCTATAGCAGCACACTTCGATTATGAGATTTGGCAGATGGATGTTAAAACCGCTTTTCTAAATGGTGATTTAGAAGAACAGGTGTATATGATACAGCCTGAAGGTTTTATATCTGAAGACGAGTCTAAAGTGTGCAGGCTACAGAAGTCTATTTATGGACTTAAGCAAGCATCTAGGAGTTGGAACATACGATTTGATAAAGTGATCAAATCTTATGGCTTTATTAAGAATAAAGAAGAACCTTGCATTTATAAATGGGCTAACGATTCCGTTATTGTATTTCTTGTATTATATGTGGATGATATTCTCTTAATCGGGAATGATATCCCTGCATTACAAGGAATAAAGACATGGTTATCATCACAATTCTCCATGAAAGATCTGGGAGAAGCATCATACATCCTAGGGATGAAGATCTATAGAGATAGATCTAAGAGGATGCTTGGTTTATCCCAATCTACGTACATTGACACAGTGCTAAAGAGGTTTAGCATGGAGAATTCCAAGAAAGGCTATCTTCCGATAGGCCATGGAATTCATCTTTCTAAGAAGGATTGTCCGACAACTCCTAATGAAAGAGAACGTATGAGTCGAATTCCATATGCTTCGGCAGTAGGATCGATTATGTACACCATGACATGTACAAGACCAGATGTGGCATACTCACTAGGAGTAGTGAGTAGATACCAATCTGATCCAGGAGAAAAACACTGGCAAGTTGTTAAGACAATCCTTAAGTATTTGAGAAATACTAAGGACCAGTGGTTAGTCTATGGAGAGTCTGATTTGAAACTTGTTGGATATACTGATTCCAGTTTCCAATCAGATCATGATGATAGCAAAAGTGTATCGGGTTTCGTGTTTATCCTAAATGGTGGAGCTGTTTGCTGAAAAGTTCCAAGCAACATACAGTGGCAGATTCGGTGTGCGAGGCAGAGTACATCGCTGCATCAGATGCTGCGAAAGAAGCTGTGTGGCTGCGAAAGTTCATCTCCGAGCTTGGAGTGACACCTTCCATAGATGGACCAGTCCTGTTGTACAGTGACAGCACTGGTGCCATAGCTCAAGCAAAGGAACCACGAGCACATCAGCGCACCAAGCACATACTGCGCCGGTTTCATCTTATTCGAGAGATTGTAGACCGAGGTGACATAAATCTTCAGAAGATTGATGGAAAGGAAAACCTAGGTGACCCATTTACTAAAGCACTCAGCATCAAGGAGTTTGACAACTATAAGTTGAAGATGGGTATTAGATACTGTAATGAGTGGCTTTAGGCTAAGTGGGAGTTTGTTGGGAATTGTATCCTAAAGCCAATCATTTGATGATTGTGCTGATGTAAATTGTATATAAATTGATATATTAATAAAAGTTATTTGGCAGTTTATTCATTACAAGAACATCTTCTTAATACTCCTGAAAGTAATGAAGCCCTTAGGATCTTCCTTCACGATAAAGGAGGATTTATCTTTGAAGGTCCTTAAAAGAGTTCGCGACCAAATGATATACTATGACAGGGCCATAGTACTATCAATTATAGGACGTTGTATATCATATTTGTTGGTTATCCTCTTAACCAAGGAGTGTAGAGACACTGGTATGACATACAGGTGAAAGTGTAGGAGTACATTTCACCGAACGTGACTCATTTTCGGATACTCTACTGTCAAGAGTTAATCCGAGAAGATATAGGTATAAGTATCCTTCAGACCTGAAGATCACAACCAGTGGCTTACAAGCAACTCATTGTACTTAGGTGCCGGACCACCTGGATTTCTAATCCAGCTACGAAAGGTTACTGGGTGCAGTCAAGTACTTGTGGTAGTCAGTTGTGGATCAAGATGGAATTTGACCTATCCCGTTAAAAGGAGAAATGCTTGTGTTTCAATTTAGCAAGACCTTGGCCAAGGCACTTCATGTGAAAGTCACATGATCACTAAAGTTGAAATCACTTTATGGATTTGCTATTTAGAGTTGACAGGCTCTTAAGCCATCCTTAGCATTTGTGGTCAAGAGGATGAATTATACGGTAACTGTTTCTTAGGGTTCTTGGAGTTTGCTCGGCAACTCTTCGACCTATCCGGACGTCGGGTTCCATTGCTAGATGGGCACATCGATTAGTATAGAAAGTTGTTTCTATGCTACCGGCTTAGGTTCGAACCTAGAGAGTCACACGCATAGAAGTTTCCTAGGATGATCTATTTGCTGATCAACGATTGAGAATCGTATATGATTTAATTAATCAATTTGATTGATTGAATTATCTCAATTGGGTTAAGTACAATTGAATAAGATTCAATTTGGTTTAAGTCTATTAGAAGGACTAGTCAATTTCAAATATTGATTTGAAATTAGACTTGATTTGGATTTAAATAGATTCAGGACTAGCCAAATTTGATTTGGGCTTGGACCATGATCTATGTGGGTTTAAGTCAAATAAATTCAGATCAGATCAGAACCCAAACCTCTCAATAAGGATCTCATATGATGAGATGGCTAAAATCTCATCTCATGAGAGATTAAATTCTCATAGAATTTAATGCATGACATTTATTTACCGAACGTCGGATTTAGCCTCGTCTCTTTGGTTTTCACCGAACGTCGAATTAAACCAAACGCCGCGACTCCTTGGTTTTCTCCGAACGTCGGAATTAACCAAGCGCCGCGCCTTCGGCGTCTCTTCGCTTTTGCCAAACGATGGAATTCTTAAATGTCAGAATTCAATGTCAAGGCTAAATTGAGACTATAAATAGAGGGCATTCCCTCACCAGATTACAGAACAACAATACACGATATGTCATGGATTGTAATTCTAAAAAGGTTAGAATAGAAAATCCTGGTGATTCTGGTGTTAGCGGAAGCTGGTGGATCTTGGAGGAAGATTCAAGTGGGAGGATTCAAGATCAGCAAAGTTTTTTCCGCGAGCTAGCACTCCCGGAAATCCGATCATTCGGGGCTTCGCGTGGACGATACTAGAGGCCGGACGATTGAACGGCTGCAGAGCAATAAGGATTTACCTACTGTTCTTAAGGTAAGTGATTTGATCCCTAGATCTTAAGGCAGGCTTCAAGATAAGTAGTATGACTAGTCATCTTGAAGATCAAGATATGATCTTGATATTTTTTTTATATGCATATTTTAGATCAAACGATCCTATATATAAGGCAAAGATATGATCTTGATGCATATTAGATAGATTAATATGTAATCTTTTAATTTCCGCATTGATAATTGTTATCAATTTTTAAAATATGCATGCCTCGGGGATTGTTTCTCCCTACATGGTCTTCTTCTGGTGTGATTGTCTGGTCGTTGTCCAGGTGGGTTCCCCTGGAAGCTGTGCTCAGGGAGTTCCGTCGGGCTGGCCTTGCTGGCCGGATTGAATCCATCTCTTTGGCCACCGAACGTTTATGATGAAGTTTGAGCTCCCGGCTGCTAGGTCTGCTGCTCTGCTGCAGCCATGGATTGTCAATGGACAACCGCTACCACTGGAGCCATGGCGACATGATTTTGTCCCTGATGAAGATGCTCTGCAATCAGCGTTGCTTTGGATATGTCTACCGAATCTTCTGATAGAATACTGGAACGAGGAGACTCTCCGTAGTATTTTATCGGTTGTTGGTCATTTTGAGGAGGCCGATGTGTTCATGAAGGAAAGACGGAGGGGCAAGCTTCGCTCGAGCCTGCGTCAGGGTGGATTTGAGAAAGCCTCTCCGGCCATGGGCGAGATTCAGAGCTCACGGTTCCCCCTTTTGGCAGCAATTCGCATATGAGCATGTCGATTGCATTTGTCCGAGCTATGGTTCTCTCCATCTGTCTGGGCCATGTTCATCTTCTTTGGAGCCGGGGTCCTCTGTTGCGGCTCCTCTGTTTGGGCCGTGGATGGCAGCGATTCGTCACCGGAAGCCATCCCCTATTCTGGTGAATGATGGGGTTTTGTTGGATCAGGTCTTGGCTGAGGCGGCGAAGGGCAAGGGCAATGCTGATGCTATGGGTGATTAGGAGGGATGGAGGAAGCCGGGGAAGGTTGCTAGGAGAAGGTCTGTACCTTCGTCCTCTCTTCCTAATGTGGCGTTCATTCATTTTGTGATAGGGAGAAGAAGGATCTGTGCCGGGAGTCTTTTGATGTGCAGGGTCCGTGCCGGGAGTCTTTTGATGTGCCGGTTACTGTTCATCCTGAGACTGTGATATCTGATGCTCCTGTGGCCTGTTCAGAGGGATCATTGCATGATGTTCCTCTCTCCTATTCCCACAAGGTTTCTAAGGGAAAAAGGAGGAAGAATCCCACTGTGCTCCAGCTTGAGAAGAATTGTCCCTCTGATACAGTTTTTCAATTTAAGGCCAAGAGTTCTGATGTTTAGACTGTTACTTCCTCTGGGTCTCAGTGTGCCGAGCCTGCTTCTCATATTGTAGTTCAGATGCCAGAGGGAGGGAAAGTGGCCGCTAATCCTTTTTCTCTTACTGGATCGGATCGTTGGGCTGGATGTTCTAAGGATCGGGTGGATGCCAACCCAGCCTCTCTGAAACGGGCCCGGGCTGTTGAGTTTAATGGGCCTAGAGTGCCCCCTAAGGCTTCTAAAGGTAAGGGCCAGGTTCTTTCTGTAGGTAAGGGCCCATATGTGGCTGCTGATCTTCCCACAGCATCTGGCCCTCCTCAGGGTCAAGATGGTCATGAGTCTATTGTTACAACTCTGAAAGATGCCTTAGCTGTTTCCCCCTCTGTCTCTCAGGGAGGTGAATCTCTTCCTAAGGATCACAGTGATGTTGCTCCCATGGAGTCTGCTCAGCAGCCGGATCCCCTTGACCAACCTGTGCGTCAGCAGCTTGATCAGGGATTCCAGGTGTAGTGTCCTGACTCGGAGTCACTTCAGATATGGTAATGTTGGGGGCTCAGGGTGGGGCCTAAGGTTACCTTGTTTCTTTCTTGTTATGAAGATCCTCATTTGGAATGTTCGAGGAGCACTGAAACCATATTTTTGGTCCTCCTTTGGTAGGCTTTTGCAAATTCATCATTTTGATATATGTGTTTTGTTGGAAACTCGGTTGTCGGGACTTAGTCTACAGCGGTTTCAGCGGCGTGTCTCCCGCAACTGGTCTTCCTATGCTGTGGAAGCTAATGGGCTCTCTGAGGGTATTATGGCTCTTTGGTAGAACCCTGCTATCCGAGTTGACGCTTTTCACCATTGTCACCAGCAGGTGGCCTTGGTTATATCGAAGGGAATCACCCCGCCCTGGCTGCTTTTGGGTGTCTATGCCAGCACTGACTTCCGTCAGCGGCGCGATCTCTGGACGAAGATTCTTATCTTGTTAGGCCAGGGCCTCCCCACTCTCATCACTGGTGACTTCAATTGTATTGTGGATGCTTCTGAGAAGCATGGAAGGCATCGATTTATGGATTCTCCGAATTCTATAGAGTTTCGATCCTTTATATCTTCTGCTGGTCTTTTCGATCTGGGCTTCTTGGGCTACAGTTTACTTGGTGCAATAATCAGAATGGCTCTGCTCGGGTATGGGAGCGGTTGGATTGGGCTTTGGCCTCCTCTTCTTGGATGCAGTCATTTTCTTGTGCCACTACCACTCATCTCCCTCGTATTGCATCGGACCATTGTTCCCTCCTTATTTCTACCGAGGTGTCTTCTCACAGGAGGGGGCCTTTTCGGTTTGACCAGTTTTAGTCATATTATTCGTTGACTCGATCCTTAATAAGTCAGGTGTGGCGTATGCCAGTTAGAGGGAATGCTACTTACCATCTCACTCGCCACTTAGAGCTCACAAAACGCAGGCTCTTAGGGTGGCATAGAAGAGAGGTGGGGGATCTTTTGCAGCAAGTCCAGGATGTGGAAGCTGTTATTTCTACCCTTCAAGCGAAGGAGGATGCGGAGGGTCTGCTATCTGACACAGATCTTCAGTTTCTCAGGAGGAGTTTGGCACTGCATCATTCCTTGCTCTATCAGCAGGAGATTTACTGGAGGCAGCGGTCCCGGGTCAGTGGATTCAGGAGGTGATCGGAACACCAGGTTCTTTCACCAGGCTACTATGGCTCGGCGTGCTGCTAATCGGATCCGGCGAATTTGTGATGCGGATTGTAATATCCTTGAAGAAGATGGGGCTATTCGGGAGCAAATTCTCCATTTCTTTCAGTCTCGTTGGTCGGAGGAGTCCAGCTTTGACTCCCCCATTATAACTGCTACCCAGGATGCTAGGGTTTCTAAGAGTTATAATGGTCTTTTGATTTGGGAGGTTCGAGCAAAGGAAATTCGTTCTGCGGTTTGGGCTTTGGTCCTAACAAAGCCCCTGGTCCTGATGGCTTTCCGTCCTTCTTCTTCCGCTACTACTGGGATATTGTTGGGCATGATGTTCTCTTGGCTATTCAGCATGTTTTTTCTTCCAAAACTATTCATCTAGATTGGCAGAGGACTTTTCTTACCCTTGTTCCTAAAAGAGCTAATGCTCTGCTCCCCCAGCATTTTAGGCCGATTAGCTTGTGCACCACCTTATATAAAGTTTGCGCTTGGATCTTGGTTACTAGGCTGCAGGGGGTGATTCCCCATCTCATCGCTCTGGAGCAGGGAGCTTTCATTCGTGGGCGTAGTATCACTGATAATTCTCTTATTACCTAGGAGTTTATGCATGACCTCCAGTGTGCCACTTGTCGTCAGTCTCTTATGGCTGTCCAGTTAGATATGGAGAGAGCTTATGATAGGATGAGCTGGATTTTTCTCCGACATACGCTGAGGGTGTTTGGATTTGCTGATCTCTTCATCGAATGGGTTATGGCTTGTGTTCAAGGGCCCACTTTTTCTATTATTAATGGCAGTCCGACTGAGTATTTTCCCTCTGCCGGTCTCCGTCAAGGATGCCCTCTCTCTCCATTCCTCTTTGTTTTGTGTGCTGATGATTTGTCTTGTGCTCTTCATCAGGCGGTTGGGGCATCTTTTTTGCAGCCTTATATGCCTGAGCCCCTTGGACCTCCTCTTACCCACCTTCTTTTGCTAATGACTGCATTTTACTTAGCTCAGCTTCTGTTCAGAACGCAGCCACTTGTTCTGCTATCATTTAGTCTTACTGCCAGAATTCGGGGCAGCGGGTTAACTTGCAGAAATCTATTCTCTATTTCAGCCCTTCAACCTCTCCCCGCTGTCGTGCTGCCATCTCTCAGATGTTGGGGATCTCCACATTCTCTGATCGCCTGATCTACCTTGGTATCCCTATTTCAGGTCGGCGGCCTCGCCAGCAGGATTTTGGAAACCTTGATCATCAGATTTCTGCTCGTATGGATCGATGGCAAGTTTCTGGTCTTTCTATGATGGGCCGCATTACCTTTTCTGATCTATTCTCACGTCGATGCCTCTCTATTTGTTATCCAATGCTATGGTCCCAACCACCTATCTCCGTCGGATTGAGAGACGTATGCGGGACTTTCTTTGGGCGTCTATGCAGGAGGGTCATGGTCTGCATCTTTTGGCCTGGGACATAGTTTGTTTGCCTATTTCCGAGGGTAGCCTTGGAATTCAGTCCTTGATTCTCCGTCGTGAGGCTATCATTGCGATGTATGCTTCTAGATTCCTGCTGGATCCCCATTGCTTTTGGAGTTTGTTATGCGTGGCAGATACGGGGGCTGGTCTTCTGATTCGGCTTTTTGCTCCCCTCGCGGATGTTCCTTCATTTGGCGTGCGATATGTCAGGCTGCTCCTACTGTTATGACTGATATTCACTGTATGATTGGGGACGGGACTTCAGTTGGTGTTATTCAGGATACTTGGTTAGCAGACCTTCCTCTATCTCGATGGCCGACTTTTATCAGCTCTGAAGTTGATTCCTCTGCAGGTTTCATCTTTGATTCGCCAGGGGAATGCTAGCTGGAATGGCCCTATGGTGTCTCGGCTGTGTTGGCCGGAGCTGGCGCAAAGGATCTTTGCTATGCCTCTTCCTCTTTCTGCTGGTCTGGAATTAGACTTTGGCATCGTTCTGCCTTCCTTGTGCCCCCACCAGGGATCTGGTTGCCCGTCTTTGTTCTCCAATCTCGGGCCTTGGCAATGTTGCTTGGATTTGGCGTTTGCCAGTTCATCCTAGGGTCCAGCTTTTTTATGGAAGCTTAGGTGGGATCGTCTACCTACCTGCACCCTTTTGGCTGATCGTGGTCTTCCTATATCGCCTTTCTGCCTGATCTGTGGGATGCAAAATGAATCTGTTGATCATGTCATATTCATGTGTTCTCGTGCGTCTCAGATTTGGCAGTTGACCCACTTTACTCCTTAGTTGCTGGAGGATGGTCCTACCTGGCTTTCTTTTCTGCATGCCATCCGATTGGTTACTCAGAGTGGTCCCTGCTCTCAGGGAGTTTTATCTGTCTATTTGGCTTATCACATTTGGTTGACTCGGAACCAGATTGTCTTTGCTAAGGAGATGACCTTACCACAGGTGGTTTTCCGCCATGCTCTCTGTCATGCCGGGAGTACACTCACTATCATTTGGCATTCACACTGATGGGCCTGGTCACTGAGACTCCCCTGCTGCTTCGGCAGCGCACCGTTCTATGGTTTTATCTCTTGGGAGCCCCCCCTTGGGTTTCATCAAAGTTCAGTTTCGTCAAAGTGAACTTTGATGGTTCTGTCTCGATCGTTGTGCTGGTTCTGGATTTATCATTCATGGGTCGGAGGGTCAGTTACTTGCGGCTGGCGGTCATAGTTCTATTGATATTTCGGTCCCTATGGCGGAGCTCCAGGCTGCATGGGCGGGGCATTACTTATGTTGTTCGTCATTTGGACTATCGCAGGCTGATCATTGAGGGTGACTCTCTCTCGGTTATCAGGTGGATTAGGCGGGATGTGGATTCTTCTTCTCCTCAAAATTCTCTGATTAGAGATATTAGTGTCTCTCTTCAGAATACTTGTGCCTCTATGATTCGTCATATCTATAGGGAAGTTAATGCAGCAGCCGATTGGGTTGCTTTTTTTTGCTGCTCGCTAATCCGATCAGTGGGATTGGCATGCTAGTGTCCCTTACCCTGTTATTTTGTATCAAATTTTGTTCTCTGATATTTCAGATTTAACTTGCGTCAGAGTGGTATAATCATCCGCCTGTAACAAAAAAAATAAAAAAGTCCCTCAATTAAACTTACTTGATAACACTTGGTACTATCATAACGCTGAGCGATTGGTATGAACAGAGAGTCTTGCTTCGATGATAAGCACTGCGCTCCTATCACACATCACAGGCAGGAGTTCCCACTAGAGCCACGCTATTAAATCGTGATTTTTTAGGACAACATACGCGCAAAGCATCAGTTTCATAATTGGTTTTAATTTTCATCTTAGTTTTCCTTTACAAACTATGACATGGAAGGCTTCCGCTTTATGTTTGATGAATAGAGGGTAGTACACGACTCCTGTGCTTTGTTTTGATAAATTTTATCAAAAAATATTATGAAAATTCCAAAAAAAAAATTACTGACAATTATTAAAAGACACGGATTAGCTAAGCATATCTTAATATTCTTGATTTTTCTTCTTTGTTTTTTAAAAAAAGATAATAAAAATAAAGATGGCAGCAAAAGGGCCCTTGGCTTCCAACTACAGCGCTGCTTTAAATCACTTGGTTCTTCTTGTAATGAAATGTTCTGTGCAGAAACTCTGAAACTAGCTCAAATGTAAGAATATGTTCAAACTTCATGCATTCACGCGAGTGGTTATGTACACCAAGTAGGCACCAGGATCTCAACCATCATCCATAGCTCCATACGAGAATTAGAAATTAATTTTATTCAAACCTTTTCTACAGCACTATTATCATGATGCCATTCAAGAACGACCATTGTTGCAGCAGCAGCCCAAGTGACAAAGGGATTTATATAAACAAGACTCAGAGAGCATTTCCAAACTTTGTCTTTCCGAAGTCATACGTCAGGTGCACCTTTTTTCTAGTTGAATATCTTCGACATTTTGCTAGTGGAGCTTTGAAACCTCATTTCCATCAGACTTCGCAAATCTTCCACGCACGCGAGGCTGGCTGTCTGCTAAAGCTTTCCTGCAGGCGTACTGCAAAATGCACCACTTCGTCATAGCAAGAGGAATTAGTGAAATAAAAGGAGAGAGATTCACTGAGAGCTTAGTGAAATGAATACCCGTCATGATGAGATGAATTAGTGAATTAAAAAGCAGAGAAGTCTACTGATAATGCAACCTTACATATGTATGTGTAAAAAAGGCCACCTCTTTAATAGCTATGGTCTAGACATCTTATGGGATGCTAATGGATTGCCGTCTCAAGTATCAAGACAGGACTATATTACCATCGTCCCAGCTTTCCAATCTGCATATCTTAGAATGTCTTCCGTCCCAAATGTTCACAAAAAAAATAAGAACAGCTCTACCCCATGGAATTCAAAACTTTGTTAATAGCATATTCCATCTAATCTACATGTTAAGACACCCTTGTTACCATGCCTTCCCATCTTCCATTGAAATTAGCTGGCTCAATTATATTCAGAAAACAGTTTCATTTCTATCATCAATATTAGCTTGGCAATATTAAGATTCTTTGCATACCGATCATGGTAAGTTCAACGATGCAATGCAATAGAAGGTCTTCTGTTCCGTTCCTAGACAGAAGCCTACTTTTTTATTGTATGATGCAAATACACTAGGATGGCTTGCCACCGTATGGGGTTTTAAAGCTCACTTGTACTTTCTTATTTGAGAACACCTAGCAAGAAGAATGATATATACTTCAAAAAAAAGGGAAAAGAAGGGTTAGAGTTGTACCAAGATGTAATAGGACATGATTGATTGAAATTAAGTTGAATTTGATCAACACTTCCGGCATTTATCCACAATTTAGATTTTTAGAACGCATGCATGTAAAGAGAATTACATGCCCGTGGTTTGTAAAAAATGTACTGGAGTCCATAGTTCACTTAATAATCAGATCAAATTTCCCAAAAACAGAGAGGAACAAAAATAAAAGAAAAAGGACTTATTTGAAAGTGGAGGTTATATAAGTATATATCCTTCACAGTCGGTGTTAGTTGGAGTGATGCTCTAAAGAAGCGCTTTCTCATGATGCATCTTGTTCCACTCTTGGAAGTCAACATTGTTGAATTCTTTTATCATTCCCAGGGTATGTAATGTCAGAGACCATTATTTGAAGCATGAGGACTTTACATGATAGAAACTCATTGCCATTCCCAATGTATCTGATGCCAAAGATTGCAACAAAAAAGGTTGTTAGGTGTTTTGCAAATTATTCGAGCTATCAAGAGATTATCAATCCATTTCATGGTCAATGTAAATTTTCTGAAAGTGTTGCTTTTTATTTCTTTCAAGTTTCTTTTTTATCCTGTCCCTTGCTGACTCATCCTCATCAATGGATAATAAAACTAGGCATTAGATATCACGATAAGTACTCACATGAGTTATCTAGAAAGTGTAGGTGTTGCAATTTTGAAAAAAAAATAAAAAATTACAAAGCCCTCATAAGTAGCTTGCAGTAAATCAGTTCTTCTGAATATTAAATGTATAAGCTTTTGTTCTGTTTGTCAGGAAGTGAATGATTTACCAAATGTTTCTGTACATAAGCGGATGCAAATACTTTGCTTGGTTCATGAGGACTTTCATCTGCAGCTACAAACATGTACCAAAAAAATTCTACAGCTACAATAACAACACAAGTGGGAGGGGTGGGGGAGGAAATGATAACTATTAATCACCTTGATCTTTCTGTCAAAATTTCTTTTGGTCCTCTTCTTCCTGTATCTGGAAAGCTTCTGCTTTCGTTCTTTAATCTTGTCTGCAATCTTGACATCATCAATGGTCGATAAGTGCTCAAGAAAAGAACAGACAATGTCCAAGTTACCAAATATTGGTTTGTTATTTCCAAGACTCTGCAAGAAAAATTAAAAATCAATGAGCTCTAACATCCTGCGGAAATTGCCAGAAACATCTAAACATCTCTTAGAATGTACACTGAATGTCCAACAAAAATTACAAATAGTTTTTAGTAGTCACACATAACACTGCATTTATGTTAGGTTCTCTTCAAATGATGATGCATACTACAACACAGATAAAGCAATTTTTTTCAACAATGGGGAAAAGAAGCACTTGATAGATTGCTTCTCTTATCATGTGAGAAAATCTACCATTATAGTTCACCCTTGGTAATAGTTAAGACTATATTGTTTATGGCAGAGCACAACAGTTTCAACAAACTCCAAGTTTCCAGTTTTATCTTCAGAGATTACAAAACATTCCTTTTTTTTTTTGTAGTAAACACAAATCATTCTTTTAAAAGCTTAGCGTGAGTTAACTTGAAATCAATGGAGACAGCTTTCATCACTTCCAAAGCTAAAACTCATCCTTTCAGAACTCAGAAAGCATAACACTTTCTTTCAATTCCCTCTTTAAGGAATGGAAATCAATGCCTTACAAATATCTCAATGTCCGTGGACATTTAACAACCAAGATATTGACTCACATTTATAAGGTAAATACGTTAATTGGCTGGCTGGTGCTGAAATATAGTATTATTCACAGCATTGACGACTCATGGGTGACTTGGAATTTTGTCCAACTCATCCAGTAGTGAGCTTCTCAGAGACATCCAACAAAATTGGTGTCGCTAGTTTGGCTAATGCTGTTGTTCCTTTCACTTTGTTCATAAAAGATAAATTGACAGTGCTTGACTAGTTTGTCTTCCAAATATAACAAGGATCTTACTTAGCATTAGAAGCTGACAAGGGCAAAGTACAGGCAGCAGTGTCCCTTGTCCAAAAATTCTTAAATAACAAACCTTTTAAGCTTGCATTATTTTATGCTTCTGATGTTCTAGAAGAATATATCAACCAGCATAGCAATGCAACAGTAATTGGAATGATCAAGTGAACAAGAAAGAAAACAATCAGTATATAGGAAAGCAAGACTTGATTTGTTGTAACCTGAATATCCCCTTCACTGTGTGTTCTTCTTATCCCAAATGCAGCCTCAAGATTCATTCCTTGAAATCCAAAAAAGCTTGTTCTCATATTGCAACCATTTATGTAATTTACCGAACTTAGACATTGAGAGCTTTCACTCTTCTGTGTTGGCCCCTCCATGACTAACTTATTTTCTTCTACACCTGGATCTCTCTCTGGTTGAACTGCAGGAATCTTAGCATCTGAAGCCTTGAGAGATGGTTCTATGATAGCAGACTTGGCTAGAAGATCATTTTTGCACTCATAGAATACCTCACTCAGTAAATCCTCATTTTGAATGGATTCCATATGTGTGACTCCAATTGCTTCTGGAATGATGTGATTTCCATTACTAATCATGGACATGGTAGCTGTAATGGGATCCAATGTAGGTACTGGCTCCTCTAAGATGAGCTCTGGAGCTTTGAATAGGTCTCCTTCTCCTCCAAGGTCATACTCAGATAGAGAACATGTCTGCACCAACTTCTCCTGTATAGGAAAACCACTGATCTTAAGAATTCACAGGAAATCATAAATTTTAGAAATTAGCAAGAAGTTAATTGCATCAATCTCATTTAGCTCTATACATGTACTAGAATTTCTTGTCCCACAATTCAAAGAACCAATGACTAAGATTTAGCTTATCATTGCCTACATTTAGACAGAAGAATCATAACCACAGATGACAGAAAGAGAACTTAATCCATCTTTAGTTTGAATAGGTAAACATGGCATTTAAAAGTTACCACTTCCTGAAATTATTATCCTTGGCTTTTTTATATTGATATTAACTAAACACAACTCCAAAAGCTTAAGTTATTATAATATGAGTCAACAAGGTATTTCTGGCCTTAACCACTCCTTCATCATTCATATGCAGCCTAGACCATGCAGAGGAATAAAGAAGTCATTTTTTTAAGAAAAAAAGACTAAAGATTACAACTGGGAACAAGTCAAGACTAGAAATGGCTCAAGATGACAAACAAGTGAATTAAATAAATAATTGACTTCGAGGGCATCTAAATACATGACCTCTGGTCATTTGAGTTTTGATGCCATATTAAGTAACCATTGGGCCGCAAAGCTTAAGCTATTAGGCAATGGGTCAAAAATGTGCATCAAGCCTTAACTGTTTAATGACATCATTCCCCTGTTCATGCAATTTGGATATCAACAATCAGAATGAATAAAATATATAGGGAAATTACCAGCAAGAAAGATGGACAGAGAACATATATTGGAATGCTATCACTGGAATATAATGTACTGTGCCACATCATATTGGTGAAAGGCTGTAATATGCATGCTGATACTGATGTCTATTTACGATAAACATTTGCAGCACAGTCCCACCAAATATTTCTTAACCTTTCAGAAGATAGCTGTAAATTCTCTCCATACTCTAGCTTAAAGAACAAGTTCTCAGGTTGAGGCTTGTAAGATCACATCACAAACAGCAAGAGACTGGAATCCCCAGAGTTGTTTGACATAGAAGAGTTAATTAAGAATATCTTTATGCAAAGAGAACCTCTTTTAGCATATTAAAGAGCTGGAATTTCTGACCATAGAACATTGACATCCTTTATACCATCTCTGATTACCAGCATTCTTGCATATGATCCCTTTCATATGGCATAAATTTTGTTGCTTCATGGTCCTAAAACTCATGTTGCTACACCATATTAGTTTTGCCTCCTTGTTTTCTTCTCTATTTTAATGCACCAAGGAATTAGTGA
>UESW01002190.1:112628-181965 GCA_900491605.1 Calamus simplicifolius | reverse complement strand
GTTGCCTTGGCAACCCGAGTCAACCATACTTCGGTAACCCGAGCTATCTTCATACCTTGGTGACCCGAAGTATCCTCGTACCTCGGTAACCCGAGCCAACCATACCTCAGTAACCCAAGCCAACCACACCTCGGTAACCCGAGCCAGCCATACCTCGGCAACCTAAGCCTCTATACCTCGGTAACCCGAGCCAACCACCTCGGTAACCTAAGCCAGCCATACCTCGGCAACCTAAGCCGTCTATACCTCGGTAGCCCGAGCCGTCCCCATACTTCTACAATCGAGCCATTCTGTACCTCGGAGAATCAAGTTGCCCCTTGCCTTGTCCGGACTGAGGCACTCGAATACCTCTGCGAAATCTGGCACGGGAGAATTTGAGTCCACTATAACTGAATGAGATTACAAACGAGGAATCATACCCAGGAGTGGCCTAAGACCCACAGGAGTAGCCTAGAACCTACGTAATCACTGAATCTCAAGGCATCAACCAGCTCTCCCAGCCATCGATCCTCTAACTGACAAGATACAGATCCTACTGACTTCATAACAAACTTGATTCGAATCCATTTCGAATCATAATGACTTTCGGACCTCCCATCACGATGCGCCCAAGGAATCAGGTGATCCTCTATATACCGCTGCCCTCCAACCTCTCAGGTATGCTTGAACACTCACTCATTTTACTCATTGTCATACTGAGAACAACTCCATCTGAGCTCGGGGCTCTCGAGAGAACACCCATCTAGGAGAGCTCTTCTGTGAGAATCTTCTCCTCACATCTGCTTGCTATGAATCTCCACTGACTTTGGCATCGAAGGGTTCTCCGCAGAGGACAACCCCCACAGCATTCTCTGCGCCCAGACTTTCTTGCAGGTTCTACCCCGAGGCGACGAGATTGGCGTCCGGATCAGGAGCCAGAAGCGCACCTAAGTCGAAGAACAAATTTTTACGGCAACAGATTGGTGCTAAAGGAAGGGCCTCAAGTCCCATAAACTTGTGATCCAGGAGACAAGACTCAAAGAACCAGAAGAAGCATCCTCTAATGCCATCGAAAAAGAGCTACATCTGAGGCTCAAGATCAGGCCGCCTCCCAAAGGCCTGATCCGATTAGCGGTGCAGCACCTCCGCCACCACCGCCAGCTGAAACTCCTTCGCCACTGGCGGCGGTGGTAACGTTGGACCAGTTCGCCGCTCTGGTCTAGCAAGTTCAAGCATTGACCCAGTTGGTCCAGGGGCTCCAAGCGATTCCTAGCCCTGCCATCCCTGCTCTTCAGCTTCATGAAGAGGCTGCTGCCCCTGCTCCACTGGCGATCTCTTCTTCCAATCCGCGGAGGCAGCGGATCATCATCACCTGCCCACGAGAGCAAAGCTAACGCCGTAGCGAGCTGGAGGGAAGAGCCCGCTCAGATCTAGGCGGGTTCGTTCCCCCTCCCCAGTGTCTTCCAAGGACTCGACACCACTTTCGTCTTCCCATCGCCCGATCTCTCCTACCACTTTGGATGAAGGGATCAGGCATTAGATGTAGGAGATGCACGAGAATGGCGTCAGGAGTTAGATGCCGTTAAACAAGCCCCTTCGTCCCAGCCAAAAGTGGAGTAGGGTGTTCCCTTCTCTGAGAGGATCATGAGGGAAGTGATTCCCCCTCATGTTAAGCTCCCCACCATCGAGCCGTACCATGGATCCATGGATCCCGACGACCATCTGAGCAGCTTCAGATCCATCATGATGTTCCACGGAGCGTTGGATACGACCCTATGTCGAGCCTTCCCCTCCACTCTACGGGGATCGGCCCGAACCTGGTTCAACAGCTTAAAGCCAGGTTCCATTGGTTCTTTTGACGAACTGAGTTGTTTGCTCATCAGCCGGTTCGTCAGTAGCCGTCACCAACGATGGAGATCCAATTCCCTCTCTGAGGTCAAGCAAAGAGAGGGGGAATCTGGTGCGGGCACCAGGATCAAGCAGAGGATTCTTAACCCTCTGTGGATCTGATTAGTTATGATTCAAGTCTTGAGTTGGGAAATAAAGTTTAGTTTATTTAAGTCCCGTCCAGTTCATTTATTCTAAATTGAGTCCTATCCAGTTCAGTTTATTTTAATGTGAGTCCTGTAGTAAGTTCATCAGCTTACAAGAGAAGACATCAGTATTGGAGTAGAAGATAAGGCCATCACAGTCAGACAGAGCAGCTGCTAAATTCAAGTTAGTGCCACACCTACTTCAAGCACTCACATGCCACCTAGTAGAGCTAGCAACCTTCCGATCTGGATGATCATTTTCCTTATCTGGTCGATGTCGATTTCACGCCAAATCAAGCTGCCGCCAATTGCATCTAACTGCTTTCCAAGATCACCTTCCTCATCTAGAGTTACAGATTTCATGCCAAATTAAGCTGTCGCTGATTGTGTCTCAATCATGTCTAGAAGATCACCTGCCTCATCTGGATGACACAGATTTCATACCGAATCCAACTGCCGCTGATTGTATCTAGAAGATCACCTTCCTCATCTGGACGCTGCAGATTTTATGCCAAATTTGATTAGGGTACCTTTTTTTCTTTTCTCTCTTTCCATATCTGTATTTTCTTGGGCCCCAAGTCTCTTGCTTTATAAAAGAGACCCTCTTGTACGAATGATGTATCTTTATTATTAATCATTCAATCCAAGTTTTGAGTTAAAAAAAAATTACTTGCATGCGAATCGGTCCCCATCAGTTTGGTATCAAAGCATAGTTAGGGCTAATTTTAATTCATATTATTATCAATATATCATCTATTAATTGAATTGTTTCTACCTGCATACATATTAAAAAATTATAAATTTATTTTTTTAGATTTATTATAATTTAAAGTATTTTTTGTTATTTTTTTGAGAATTTAATTCAATCTGTGAATTAATTGCATGCCTGATTACTGATGCGTGTCGTAGCGCAACGATTTAAACACCTTAATTTTACTATTAATTAGAATAGTGAGAGTAAGGGATCGATTCCACAGGGACTTTAGCGATTATCTTGAAATATTTATAAATTTACTAAATATATAACTAAGTAGCTAATTAATAGTGTAAATAAGATATGCTCTATCTTATAAGAGCACGGCCCGTACCCATAGATCACGGCCCGTCCCTTTTAGGAATAGATCAGTCTAAATTATTTTCACTTAATTATAATTTAATAACAATTAAACATGTATAAATTTTATTTCAATAATATTCAAAGTACATATTAAAATCTAAAAAATAGAGTTTTAATTTCTAACATGCAACAAAAAGTAATAAAATAAATCGGGATGAACCAAGCCACGATCGTCGGTATGCAGATCCTTGGACGGGCGCCTAACGAGCAGAGCCTCCACGGATGCAAGCGCCTGGACTCCACGAGATCTCCTGGATGGGCACGAACAGAGCTTGCTTCTTCCTTCTCCACGGCTGCAGCGTCTGGATGTAATTGTCTGGGAGCAGAGCAGGGCACGGAGGATGCCTTCTCCACGGCCTATCAACGGACGGCTTGCAGCACTTTCTTCTCACCGGAACAAAGCTTTGGACGAACGAATCCTTCGAATCCCCTATCTCCCAAGCCTTTGCTGCTATTCATAGAGGCCGGGATGAAGTGAAGACGCGGCATTGACACGGCATTGAATCTGTTTCGAAACAGAACGCAGCGGAAGCAACGATAATAAAAAAGAAATCTAGATAAATAATCAATAAAATTCAAATTCCTTTTAAAGGAATTTAATTCTCTCAATTTGATAACTTCCAATCTAATCTATTCCTTAATTGGTGGAGAAAACTGTTAGAAATTGAAGGGAGAAGAATCCGTGGAAACAGGGGAACTGGCTGAGATAACGATGAAGTCTGCAACGTATTTGCCGTTTTTGCTTTAAAATCCGTGCTAAATCTTTATAAAATCAATTCCGAGCTCATCTTAACTCCAATTTGAGTGCCGTTTGCGTCATTAAATTCCTAAAATTGAGCTCTTTAAACTGATAAGGTTTTATCAAAAAATATTATATAAAATATTAAAATATTAAATAAAAATAGGTACGTTAAATTATTAATTAATAAGTTTAATGATAATTATTTATGCGTTTATCACTTACTCATTCAAAAAATGTAAAAATTTTAAAATTTTGTTAATCGAATTGTTTCTGGTTGCATACACATAAAAAAAATCATTACAAATTTATTTCTCTGGATTTGATATAATTGAAGGTATTTTTGTTAATTTTTGAGGATTTAATTCGATATGTGGAAAAAAAAATTCTGAGATTTATTGCTATTTATAAATTTCTGGATTAGGGTTTGTGTTTTACATGTCATTCATATGCATTAAATTACTCTTAAGGGCTTTCATTGATGTCATATAAGGGAGGGATTGAGACCCCTTCCTTGGCCCAAAACAACCACCCGTGCATTCCGATCCCAAGCCTCTAATCTAAAATCGAGTAGCAACTTAATTGACATTTGCCCTAGAGGGCTAGGGACACCAACAGTCGGTTTAGTGTACTAGAGGAGACTAGTACAAATCAATCTGGCGTGTGCTCTGAAATTGGTGTCTAGAAGGGAGGTCAAATGTCAAACAACTTAAGTGGAGTATTGGGGTTATTCTAATTAGGCACCTATAATTTGC
Source organism: Calamus simplicifolius (assembly GCA_900491605.1). NCBI lineage: Eukaryota > Viridiplantae > Streptophyta > Magnoliopsida > Arecales > Arecaceae > Calamus > Calamus simplicifolius. The sequence goes on along the minus strand of UESW01002190.1, from coordinate 177,342 downwards.
AGGACGAGCCTCCCCTCTTCCACCTGTCCCAACTGGCCAATTGAAGAGTTACTGTTCGATTGGCTTGCATTAAGCCAAATCCTTTACTCTGGATGACTAGGTCTAGCATACCGTAGTCTGAGTTAGTCTGAGTCTTGTATGCTTGATTGTGCTTGCATGTGCACTAGATCAGGAGCATCTTTTCATCCGTCACCCCTCCATTAGAGGCTGAACACATGGCTAATCAAAGCATTGATGATCACTTAAGGATCATCACTGAACAACTAGCCCGAATGAACCAAGACATCAAGCAATCTGAGGCTAGATTAGGGTCCAGGTTCGATCAAGTCGAAACTAGGTTGGGCATCCTAGAAGAAGCCCGTGAGCCCCATACTGAGTCTGATCATAAGACCCCACCTCATCCTAGGAGAGCCTAACAGTCTGACCTCTACATAAGGCTAAACCCTAGGAGACCACTTCGACCTGATCCAGTCTAGATGTACTCCCTAGGAGACCCAATCATGAGGTAGTAGACCAAGAAGAAAGAGCCCTTAGAAGTGTCAGACTTGAAGCACCTACTTTCGATGGCTCTATGGACCCTAAGGACTACCTAGATTGGGAGGAAGGGATGGACCAGTACTTTGACTGGTACGACATGTCTGAAGAGCGTAAGTTTAAGTTTGTCAAGCTCAAGTTAGTATGACAGGCTAGGTTATACTGGGCCACTTTAGAGTGAAGGCAATTATTAGAGGGTAGAGACCCCATAGTCACCTGGCACGCCATGAAGGCTAGACTTAGGTCCAATTATGTCCCCACATCATATGAACAGAGCCTATTGGACCAGTGGCAGGGATTAATTCAGGGTAGTAAAACTATGAATGAATACATTGCTACATTCCAAGAGTATACCATGAGGTGTAATATCGTTCAGTCTGAGGAAGTCACCCTATCCAAGTTTAGGTATGGCCTGAGAGCAGATATTCAAAGAGAACTCTACCTAAGAAGGGTACACGATTTAGAAGAAGCTTACCAAGTTGCTAGGGATTATGAACATTTTTAGAGAGGGCCACCCTATCGTAGATCAGAGGCTACCAAGAGCCCTAGCCCATATCCAGGATCTAGCCAGGCCTATCCTAGTCGTCCCAGACCTACCCAATACTCAGACCCCCGCCAAACTTTCCCAAGTCGACCCAACACTAGCCGATCTAGTACAAGCCAAACTAAGTTGAGCCGACCCTAGAATAGTACCCCTATACCCCAGAGAGGATAAGGGCAAATCTGTAGAGGTCCAAAGAAAACCCCCAGATCAAATGCTTTAGATGCAACAAACCGGGGGATATGATCAGCCAGTGCCCAGTCAGATCCCTTCATATAGATGAGTTACCTAAGACTGAATCCGAGTCCCTAGTTAAGCCTGAGGGAGAGGTCTATGAGGCTGATACCCATCTGATAGATGAGTACGATGGAGAGGAGAAAACATTTGATTCTGAAGACGTACTAGGAGTCATTAGATGTATCTTGATCCAGACTCAAACTAAGGACCAAGAAGATTGGCATAGGACTAACATCCTACAGACTTTTGTTAAGATAGGCGATAAGGTGCTCAAGATCATAGTGGATAGCGGGAGTTGTGTCAATGTCATCTCTATCAATACAGTTAAGTCATTAGGATTGACCACAGTTCCTCATCCTAGTCCCTATAAGGTCTCGTGGGTAGATTCCACCTCTATCCCAATCAAGTCCAGATGCCAAATACTAATCAAATTGCAAAATTATGAGGAAAAGGTCTGGTGCGATGTAATTCCTATGGGTGTTAGTAGTATTATATTAGGCCGACCTTGGCTTTACGATCACGATGCCACCTTGTTTGGTCGATCCAACATCTGTTCTTTTAAACACAATGGGAATAAGTATGTGATACATCCAACTCCACCTAGGGACCCAATCAAGAAAGGATTTAGCAACCTTAAGGATAGCAAGCCAAGAGTTAATCTGATTAAAGCTAAGGAATTAGAAAAGGACATCACTGAGGGTAATCCTGTTTCGATTTTGACCACTGAAGACATCTATGAATCAGTCTAAAAGGAACAACCCCCAGAAGTAATTGAGATCCTAGAGGAGTTTAAGGATGTCTTCCCTGAAGAATTGTCTGATCAGTTACCACTCCTGAGAAACATCCAACATACCATTGACCTGATCTCAGGATCCACCCTCCCAAACCTTTTCCATTATAGGATGAACCCCACTGAGCATCAAGAACTACAAAAACAAGTGGGAGAATTACTTAGGAAAGGTTTCATTAGGGAGAGCTTAAGTCCTTGTGCAGTTCCTGCACTATTAACCCTAAGAAGGATGGTACCTGGAGAATGTGCATGGATAGTAGGGCCATCAACAAAATTACTATCAAGTATAGGTTCCCTATCCCCAGACTAGATGACATGTTGGACATGATGGCGGGTGCCACTATCTTTTCAAAATAGACCTTAAGAGTGGCTACCATCATGTTAGAATTAGACCAGGGGATGAGTGGAAGACTACATTTAAGACTAGAGATGGTCTGTTTGAGTGGGTCGTGATGCCTTTTGGGTTGTCAAACGCACCTAGCACGTTCATGAGAATCATGACCCAGGTCCTAAAAGAGTACACAGGAAATTTCTTAGTAGTCTATTTTGATATATATTAATTTATAGCAAGACCAAAGAAGACCATCTTAACCGTCTCAGATTAATCTGTTAGACCCTTAGAGAGAATAGCCTATATGCAAACCTTAAGAAGTGTGATTTCATGACACATAGGGTTATCTTTCTAGGTTTTGTGGTAACCCAAGAAGGTGTTTCAGCGGATCCTGAAAAGGTTAGGTCGGTCGTAGAGTGGCCGGTACCCATGAACGTCCATGATGTCCGCAGCTTCCATGGCCTAGCAACCTTTTAAAGGAGATACATTAGGGGATTTAGCACCATCGTCACACCCATCACTGATTGTATTAGGAAGGGTAATTTTGAGTGGACTAAGTCAGCTAATAAGGCCTTCCTAGAGCTTAAGGATAGGATGACTCATGCACCGATACTTAGACTTCCAGACATTTCTAAGGTATTTGAGGTTGCGTGCGATGCGTCGGGAGTAGGCATAGGTGGAGTGTTAAGCCAAGAAAACCCCATAGCTTTTGTTAGTAAAAAACTAAATGAAGCTAAACTTAGATATTCCATCTATGATAAGGAATTCTATACGGCAGTACAAGCCCTTAAGTATTGGAGACATTACTTACTACTGCAGGAGTTTGTCTTATTTTCTAATCATGAGGCACTCCGATTTCTAAACTCCCAAAAGAAGCTAAATTCTAGGCACGACAAATGGGTTGAATACATTTAGGCATACACTTTTGTCCTGAAACACCGTGCCGGTATAGAAAATAAGGTAGCAGACGCCCTAAGCCATAAGTCTTTATTGTTGAGTACTGTTAGCACCGAAGTTATAGGGTTCGACCGGATAAAAGATGATTATGAGACCTGTCATGACTTTGGTGAAATTTATAAGATCCTTCAGCTAGGGCCATCCAGTACCAGTAGAGATTATACCATCCAGGATGGTTACCTTTTTAGGGGCAATAGACTTTGTATCCCTAGGATGTCACTTAGAGAATTCTTAGTCTGAGAAATGCATGCTGGGGGATTAGCTGGTCATTTTGGAAGAGATAAGACTATTCTAGCGATAGAGGACCAATTTTACTGGCCATGATTAAAAAGGCTCGTTGCCTTGATAATAGCCCAATGTCGAACTTGTGCCATAGCAAAACAGCATAAGCAGAACACTAATCTATATACTCCTTTGCCAGTGCCTGATCGTCCTTGGCAAGACCTCAGTATGGACTTCATTCTAGGATTACCTAAAACCCAGAAGAAGCATGACTCCATCTTTGTAGTGGTCGATAGGTTATTTAAGATGACTCATTTCATCCCTTGTTCGCAAACCTTTGACGCGTCTAGGGTAGCCCAACTTTTCTTAGACAATGTGGTCAAGCTCCATGGCCTACCTAAGACCATTGTTTCTGATAGGGATGTTAGGTTCACCAGCTACTTTTAGCAAAATGCTATGGCATCTGTTAGGGACCAAACTTAATTTTTTCACAGCCTTTCATCCCCAAACGGATGGACAAACTGAAGTGGTGAACCATAGTCTAGGAAACCTTCTTAGGTGCCTTATAGGCGAACACCTAGGGACGTGGGATTTATTACTGCCTCATGCAGAGTTTGCCTACAATAGCTCAGTGAACATGTCCACAGGCAAGAGTCCATTTGAGATAGTCCATGGGTACAAGCCTAATCGTCCACTTGATCTAATTCCTTTACCCCTCCACACCCGAGTCTCAGAGTTCGCACAAGCATTTGCACAACATATCAAAGACTTACATAAGGACATTAGTCAGCAAATAAATCCAAGTAATGAAACTTATAAAAGACTGGCTAACTCCCGAAGAAAAGCCAAAGAGTTCGGTGTAGGGGATTATGTCATAGTTAGGCTTAGGCCTGAACGGTTCCCACCAGGGACCGTTAAGAAACTTCATGCTCACGGAGCTGGTCCCTTTAAAATAATAGAGAAGATAGGACCCAATGCCTATGTGTTAGATCTGCCCTCGGATTGAGGCATTAGCTCTACCTTCAATATTGCAGACCTAGTAGAATATAGGGAACCGACAGCGATTTCTAGTGAGTACTTTGGACCTAACCCTCCTTTCATGAGCGAACCTATCCAAGAGTGTCCACCACCAATTTTACCTGAGCAAGGAGAGCAGATCGAGCGTATCCTAGACGATCAAGCCATTACGACCCGGAACCACAGTTATCAATGCTACCTGGTCCGATGGTAGGGTTGCCCCGAATCTGACGATTCATGGATTACTCGAGAGGACTTGCAACACCTCGATCCAGACCTACTAGAGAGATACCAGAGGCAGAATGACCCATACTCGATAGGGTGAGTTCTTCCCACCCCAAAAGAATTGGTGCGGGCACCAGGATCAAGCAGAGGATTCTTAACCCTCTGTGGATATCTGATTAGTTATGATTCAAGTCTTGAGTTGGAAAATAAAGTTTAGTTTATTTTGAGTCTCATCCAGTTCATTTTATTCTAAATTGAGTCCTATCCAGTTCTATTTATTTTAATATGAGTCCTGTATTAAGTTCATCAGCTTACAAGAGGAGACATCAGTATTGGAGCAGAAGACAAGGCCATCACAGTCAGACAGAGCAGCTGCTAAATTCAAGTTAGTGCCACACCTACTTCAAGCAGTCCACATGCTACCTAGCAGAGCAAGCAATCTTCTTGATATGGATGATCATTTTTCTCATTTGGCCAATGCCGATTTCATGCCAAATCAAGCTACCGCCAATTGCATCTGACCGCTTTCCAAGATCACCTTCCTCATCTAGACATTGCAGATTTCATGCCAAATTAAGCTGCCGCTGATTGCATCTCAATCATATCTAGAAGATTACCTACCTCATCTAGACGACACAGATTTCATGCCAAATTCAGTTGCCACTGATTGCATCTAGAAGATCACCTTCCTCATCTAGACGCTGCAGATTTCATGCCAAATTTGATTAGGACGCCTTTTTTTTCTTTCTCTCTTTCCATATCTGTATTTTCTTGGGCCCAAAGTCTCTTGCTCTATAAAAGAGACCCTCTTGTATGAATGATGTATCTTTTATTATTAATCAATCAATCCAAGTTTTGAGTTAAAAAAAAATTACTTGCCTGTAAATCGGTCCTGCATCAGAATCCCTAAAAAGTTATCTTGGTCGTTTCAACATGGCCCTCCTGGAAGTCGATCATCTCAACCATGAGGTAGCCATATCTGCCTTGGCGGGAGGGGTATCGAAGGAAGGAGACTTTTATCTGGCTCTAAAAGTTAATTATCCGAAGAGCCTTTTGGACATGATGTCCCTGGCGGAAAAATACACTAGGATTGAAGAATCAAGGAGATCATCTCGAGTTGAGCAGCTAAAGAAGAAGGAGGCAAAGGGCTTGGACAAGCAATGGGCCCACCACCATGCTAGCCCGCCTCGCCATCATAGAGCTCCTTCGCCGCCACCTCGAGACCGAACCCGGAGTCTAGCTCGAAGGATCGACCGCTACACTCCCCTCACCGCGCCAAGAGCGCAAATCCTGATGAAGATTGAGCGGCAAATTCCTCGGCCTCCTCCTCTCTGAGGCAATGTGACTCGGAGGGACCCGACCAAGTACTGCCGCTTCCTTCAGGATTATGGGCATGATACCAAGGACTGTTGGTAGCTCAAGAATGAGATCGAGCGATTAATCCAGTGGGGCAGACCGGACCAGTTCAGAGGGCCTCCTGAGCCAAATAATGAGGAGAATCGCCAACTCGAGCCTTGCCAGCTTCCTCCACCAAATCCCCTGGTCATCAACAATGTTAATGTGATAACGGTGGCCGATTCCCCATCCTCTTGGCCAGGCAAGGAAGAAAACCCACCAAAGAAAGCTCGAGTCGATGAGCTCACTTTCTCTAATGAAGACCTTTGGGAGGTACAGTACCCCATGATGATGCTTTGGTTGTATCTTTGAATATGAATAATTATGATGTACACCGTATCTTAATTGATAATAGAAGCTCTGTTAATGTTATGTACTTTGATGCCTTTGTGAGATTGAAATTTCGGGCAGAAAGCCTTCGACCCATGAGTCCATCCTAGTGGGCTTTACAGGTGACTCTATAATCCCGAAGGAGTTGTTACTCTGTTAGTCCGAGCTGGCACCTGGCCCCGTGTGGCTACTATGCTCATAGATTTTCTCGTGACCAAGCTCCGGTCTTCTTACAATGCCATCCTCAGTAGGCCGAGGCAAATATCTCTCAAGGCTATCATTTTCATTCCCCATCTCGCCATGAAGTTCCCCACCGAATGGGGAGTGGGGATTGTTCGAGGAAGTCAGATCATAGCTTGGCATTGCTTTGTCGCTGACCTCCAGTCCAGGAAGCCCGAGGTGGACGGGCTAGACGCTCGGAAAGATTTCACCGAGCAATGAGGAGAGCCAACCGAAGAACTGAAGGAAGTACCGCTTAATGAAACCTGGCCCGACCGAACCATAAAGGTCGGGTCGCGGCTAGAAGGAAAGATTTAGCAAGAATTGATTGAATTGATTGAATTCCTCTGGTGGAATGCTGACGTCTTCGCCTGGACCGCATCGGATATGCCCAGAATCAGCCCAGACGTCCTGGTCCACTGCCTTAGCGTGGACGAGACATTCCGGCCTATTAAGTAGAAGAAAAGGAGCTTTGCCCTCGAGCGCCAAAAGGCCATCGAAGAAGAAGTGAACAAACTTATCAAAGCCAAATTCATCCAGGAGGTTAATTATCCCGATTGGCTGGCAAACGTGGTCATGGTGAAAAAGTCGAATGGCAAATGGAGGATCTGCATCGACTTCACCGACCTCAATAAAGCTTGCCCAAAAGATAGCTTTCCTCTTCCGCGGATCGATCAGCTGTGGATTCAACTTCGGGCCATCAAATGCTAAATTTTATGGATGCCTATTCAGGCTACAACCAGATCCAAATGGCGTCCGAAGACGAGGAGAAAACTGCCTTCATCACCGACCGAGGTATTTATTGCTATCGAGTTATGCCCTTTGGTTTAAAAAATGCAGGTGCCACCTACCAAAGGCTGGTCAACAAAGTCTTTAAGGAGCAAATCGATCGGAACATGAGGTATATGTTGATGATATGCTGGTAAAGAGCAAGAGGCATCCCAGCGCGTCGAGGACCTTGCGGAGAGCTTCGCTATACTTCAAAAATATCAGATGAAGCTCAACACCACCAAATGCGCCTTCGGGGTCAACTCCAAAAAATTCCTAGGCTTCATGGTCTCTCAGCGAGGTATCGAGGCAAATCCCCAGAAGATCCAAGCCCTACAGCAAATGGCCCCGCCAGAATCAGTCAAGGACGTGCAATGCCTCACTGGAAGAATAGCGGCCCTCAGCCGCTTCATTGCTCGGTCGGCCGAGAAATGCCTTCCTTTCTTCAAAGCGCTTCAGTCGGCCAAAAACTTCCAATGGACTCAAATTGCTAGAAGTCCTTTGAAGATCTCAAGAAATACCTCGGCTCACCACCTCTCCTCAGCAGCCCGAAGCAGGGGAAGTGTTGAATCTATACTTGGCGATTTCCGAAAACCCTATTGGCTCGGTGCTAACCAGAGAGGAGAACAAAGTCCAAAAACATGTTTATTATGTCAGCAAACTGCTCAAAGAAGCTGAAACGAGGTATACTCGAGTCGAGAAGATGGTCCTAGCTCTGGTGACATCGGTCCAAAAGCTGCGGCCATACTTCTAAGCGCATACTGTCACTGTCCTAACTGACCAACCCATCAAGGCAATTATCCATCATCTAGAAGCATCAAGGAGAATGACCAAATGGTCTGTCGAGTTGAGCGAGCACGACATTCAGTATCAGCCTCGTCCAGCCATTAAAGACCAGGTCCTAGCGGATTTCCTTCTCGAATGCACCATACCCGAAGATGGCTCTGCTTTGGATACCCCCAGATAACCAAAGCCCAGCGCCCCATGGTTGCTTCATGCCGATGAATCCTCCAGCACACGCGGTTCTAGCGCTGGCCTGGTCCTTACCAATCCGGAGGATGCAACTTTCGAATACGACATCCGCTTCTCCTTTCCGGCTTCAAGCAATGAAGCAGAGTATGAAGCCCTGCTTGCCGGACTCCGAATCGCCCACGAGCTTAAGGTCAAAAAACTAATTGCCTATACCGACTCCTAGTTGGTGGTTGGCTAGGTGCATGGAGAATTCGAGACTCGAGAGCCGAGTATGATTCGGTATCTCCAAAAGGTGTGCGATCTATCCTCCTGTTTTTATAAATTTAAAATTATCCAGATCCTAAGGACTGAAAACGCGCACGCCGACCTTCTGTCCCGCCTAACAACTACGGAGTCAATGGATCTCAAGCGAAAATTCCACTTGGAGGTTCTGGAGAAGCCCAGCATCGCTGATGCTGACCAGATGATGCAGGTCGACACCGAACCATCCTGGATGGACCCCTTGTACAAGTATCTTAAAGAAGGGCTACTGTCCACTGATAGAAAGAAGCAAGGAAGCTGAAAATGTAATCATCTCATTATGTTCTGATTGATGACCGACTATATAAGCGGTCCTTCTCAATGCCGCTGCTCAAATGCCTTCGACCAACGGAGGCTGATTATGCTCTTGGAAGGTCCATGAAGGCATCTGTGGCAATCATCTTAGTGGTCGGGCCCTGTGCCACAAGGTATTGCGTCAAGGGTATTATTGGCCAACGATGCAGAAAGATGCCGATGACCTCGTTCGAGCTTGTGATTTGTGCTAGAGGCACTCAAATGTCCAGAGGCTCCCCTCGGCGCACCTGACTTCCATATCATCTCCCTAGCTCTTCGCCAAATGGGGTATGGATATTCTTGGTCCTTTTTCCCTCGCAACGGGGCAAAGGAAGTTCTTATTTGTTGCAATTGATTATTTTACTAAGTGGGTTGAAGCCAAAGCAGTCGCCTAGATAACCGAAGCTCGTGCTAAAGACTTCGTGTGGAGGTCCATCATCTGCCGCTTCGGCCTTCCCCATACTATCATCACCGACAACAGGAAACAGTTCGACAACCCTAAGTTCCGAGAGTTCTGCGAGGATCATAGCATTCTCCATCGCCTGACATTGGTCGGACATCCTTAAGCTAATGGAGAAGCCGAGGTAACCAACCAAACTCTCCAGCAGGGGATCAAAGCTCGGCTCAACCGAGCGCGAGGCAGATGGGCCGAGGAACTCCACCATGTGTTGTGGGCATACCGAACTACTAAAAGGATACCCATGGGGCAAACCCCATTCAAGATGGCTTTTGGCACAGAAGCTGTCATTCCTGTGGAGGTTGGACTCCCCTCCCATCGCGTGGAAGGTTACTCGGACGAGTCCAATGATAAGCAACTCCGAACTAATCTTGACTTAATAGAAGAAGTCAGGGAGAAGGCCCGAATCCGAATGGCCACCTACCAGCAAAGAGTAGCTCGCTATCATTCCACCAGAGTTTGAGGAAAATTTTCCTCCCCGGTGATCTAGTGCTTCGAAAGGCATCCGTCTCGAAGCCACTGAAGCAAGGAAAATTGTCCCCGAATTGGGAAGGTTCCTATCAAGTGACAAAAGTAATCAGACCCGACACCTACAAACTCCAAGATTTGGATGGAAAATCTATCCCTCGGACATGGAACTCGGATAATCTCCATGCATATCATCAGTAAAAGTATGCTCTTACTAAACTCACTCTGTTCATTGAATTAAATTTAATTCTCGAAGACTCGCAAAATTTTTATAACTCTCCTTGAAAGATGCAATGAGAAGCAGGTCCTGCTACACATTAAATCCTCGGCCGGGCCGAGCAATCTCCATACCTTGGCTGCACCAAGTAAAATATAATCTTGAAGCCTCGGCCAAGCCGAGTGACAGTCTTCATACCTTGGCCGCGCCAAGTAAAATATAATCTTGAAGCCTCAGCCAGGCCGAGTGACGGTCTCCATACCTTGGCTGCGCCAAGTAAAATATAATCTTTTAAATCCTTGGTCGGACCGAACGATCTCTTTACCTTAGCCGCACCAAGTAAAATATAATCTTGAAGCCTCAGTCAAGCCGAGTAACGATCTCCGTACCTTGATCGTGCTAAGTAAAATATAATCTTGAAGCCTCAGCCAGGCCGAGTGACGGTCTCCATACCTTGGCTGCGCCAAGTAAAATATAATCTTTTTAAATCCATGGTCGGACTGAACGATCTCCTTACCTTGGCCGCACCAAGTAAAATATAATCTTGAAGCCTCAGTCAAGCCGAGTGACGATCTTCGTACCTTGGTCGTGCCAAGTAAAATATAATCTTTTTAAATCCTCGGCCAGGCCGAGCGATCTCCATACCTTGGCCGCGTCAAGTAAAATATAATCTTGAAGCCTAGGCCAAGCCGAGTGATGGTCTCCGTACCTTGGCTGCGCTAAGTAAAATATGATCTTGAAGCCTCGGCCAAGCCGAGTAACGGTCTCTGTATCTTGGCCGCGCCAAGTAAAATATAATCTTTTTAAATCCTCGGCCGGGCCGAGCGATCTCCGTACCTTGGCCGTGCCAAGGAAAATATAATTTTGAAGCCTCAGCCAAGCCGAGTGACGGTCTCCGTACCTTGGCCATGCTAAGTAAAATATAATCTTTTTAAATCCTCGGCCGGGCCGAGCAATCTCCATACATTGGCCGCGCCAAGTAAAATATAATCTTGAAGCCTCGGCCAAGCCGAGTGATGGTCTTCGTACCTTGGCCGCACCAAGTAAAATATAATCTTTTTAAATCCTTGGTCGGGCCGAGCGATCTCCGTACCTTGGCCACGCCTAGTAAAATATAATCTTGAAACCTCGGCTAAGCCGAGTGACAGTCTCCGTACTTTAGCCGCTCCAAGTAAAATATAATATTTTTAAATCCTCGATCGGGCGAGCGATCTCTATACCTTGGCCGTGCCAAGTAAAATATAATTTTGAAGCCTCGGCCAAGCTGAGTGACGGTCTCCGTACCTTGACCGTGCCAAGTAAAAATATTCTTTTTAAATCCTCGGTCGGACCGAGCGATCTCCGTACCTTGGCAGAAGGGGAAAGGATTTTGGAATCTTGCTGTGAAATGAAGCATATATATTTCTCAACCAATTTTTGCTAAATACCCTTTAAGAAACTCGATCAAATTAGATAACAGCCATGATTTTGTTTTGCCAAAGCCTAAAACTGATCACTGATTATCGCCGGTCGGTCATAACCCTCCACATACCCAAGCTTTAAGAATTTAATTTCTATAAGTCAGGGTTGCATGCCTGGCGGTGCTGCATGCCCTGCACAGATGATCAATGTCTTGAAGTAGTCTATGTCTCTTTCGGTCCTTGGCGGCCTTGTAGACGTACGTCTGTATTCAAGATTAGTTTGGTGTTGACTTAAAATCTGGTTTAGTTATACATCAATTTAAAATATTGTTTTAATCTTCGAACAGTACAAACGACAGCAATTAACATGGCTTTTGTTGTTGTTGCTACGTACGTACGACGTTGGAGCAGAGAAGGCCTTCTTTGGCGCGAGGGAGAATGGTTCTTCTTCAGCCCCCGCGACCAAAAATATCCAAATGGCTCCCGGCCAAACAGGGCGGCCGCATCGGGATACTGGAAGGCCACGGGCACGGACAAGCCCAACCTCGCCACCGGCGGCTCTCAGTGCCTCGGCGTCAAAAGGCCCTCGTCTTCTACAAAGGCCGGCCCCCGAAGGGTGTCAAGACTGACTGGGTCATGCACGAATACCGCCTCCTCGACTCGAACAACGCCTGGTTGCAGAAGCATAAAGGCTCCATGCGAGTAAGACAACCCCTGATCTATATATTTATTTATTCGTAATCGTCTGTCTTCAATGGCCCCACCCTTTTACGTACTTTCTCTTCATCTCAAGACGAACATATATACATGATGTATTGGTTTCAGTTGGATGACTGGGTCCTCTGCCAAGTCCGGCAGAAGGGTGCCGTGCTGAAAGGTAGCACGTGACAACCAAGGAGAAGAACGGCTTGTTTGAGTGGAGTGACTACCAACTCTTGGCATACCTCATGGGGCACTCTCAGGATGAAGGGGAGAGCGCATGGCATGCCAACTCGAACCGCCCCGAGTCCACCAATTCCTCAGGCTTTGACGTGGGTCACGGTGGATGCAGGGAGTCTCAGCTCCCACCGGTTTCTTCGGTGCCGGAGTCCATCAAGAGGAAGCTCTCGTTCGGGTCGTTGGACGAGCTCATGCTGCTGCCTCCGGGTAAAAGATTGAACTGCTCTCCCAGTGCAGGCGACGACTCCTCGCCGACGGGCTCGGTGTCGGTCGATCAAGGACACCAACTCTTTATGATCTAATTAATCTCCTCTTCATCTCTCTTTTCTTCTAATTAAGCTTCACGGCTCTCGCTTTAAAAAGTATATATATATATATATATATATATATATATATATATATATGATATGGATAATAAATAAACAGTTAGAAAATTAAAGTTGGTCCCTAGTCCTGAACAACCCCCGGTCTTGGGCAGCTCCTAGTTCTGGGCGGCCCCCAGTCTTGGGCGATCCTCAGAGTCTGGGCGGCCCCCAGAGTCTGAGCGGCCCCCAGTCCTGGACGGCCCCCAGAGTCTGGGCGGCCCCCAGTCCTGGACGGCCCTCAGAGTCTGGGCGGCCCCCAGTCCTGGACGGCCCTCAGAGTCTGGGCGGCCCCCAGTCCTAGGCGGCCCCCAGAGTCTGGACGGCCCGTCCAGTCCTGGGCGGTCCCCAGAGTCTGGGCGGCCCCCAGTCCTGGGCGGTCCCCAAAAGTCTTGGCGGCCCCCAGTCCTGGGCGGCCCCCGGAGTCTGGGCGGCCCCCAGTCCTGGGCGGCCCCCGGAGTCTGGACGGCCCCCAGTCCTGGCGGTCCCCAGAGTCTGGGCGGCCCCCAGTCCTGGACGGTCCCCAGAGTCTGGGCGGCCCCCATTCCTGGGCCCCCAGTCCTGGGCGGTCCCCAGAGTCCAGCCCCCAGTCCTGGACGGTCCCCAGAGTCCGCGGCCCCCAGTCCTGGGCGGCCCCCAGAGTCCTGGGCGGCCCCCGGGTCGGCCCCCAGTCCTGGGCGGTCCCCAGAGTCTGGGTGGCCCCCAGAGTCTGGGCGGCCCCCAGTCCTGGAGTCGGCCCCCAGTCCTGGGCGGTCCCCAGAGTCTGGGCGGCCCCCAGAGTCTGGGCGGCCCCCAGTCCTGGGCGGCCCCCGGAGTCTGGGCGGCCCCAGTCCTGGGCGGCCCCCGGAGTCGGCCCCCAGTCCTGGGCGGTCCCCAGAGTCTGGGCGGCCCCCAGTCCTGGGCGGCCCCCAGAGTCTGGGCGGCCCCCAGTCCTGGGCGGTCCCCAGAGTCTGGGCGGCCCCAGTCCCCAGAGTCTGGACGGCCCCCAATCCTGGTGGCCCCCAAATTGAGAATAATATTCATGTCAGAACCACTAAACATGATAAACCGTCGTATTCGGAACAGAAATCGAAAATGTTAAACATCATAACGCTTTAAATGGTTCGAATAAGACAAGCACTGAAACACCGCCGTTTATCTAGAAAAAGGAGACACTGAACTTCTATTTTAGAGCCAGATGCCTTTTCTCTGACTCTGACATCCCCACTAACCCTGACATTCCCTTGGGATAATCAAGGTCATCATGAAAATCCTTATCTTCATGAGCAAGTTTCTTAATACCCTTATTATTCATTATCACTGAATGACCACGTAGCGAAAAATAAAATAATAAAAGATGAACACTTATCCTACACGTGGACCTCTGGAAATTAAAAATAAAATAAAATTAGGGGATAAAAGGAGGAAGGAGGAAGGAAGGGATTTTTCTTCTTCCTGAAAGAGATCTCATAACAACAGAGGAATCTGGTGATCCAGCATCAACAGATTGGCGCGCCAGGTAGGGGCCATCGTTGGAGCAGTGAGACGTACCTGTTCTACGGTTCCGAAGATGAACTCTAGATCTCTGGAAGAAGATCCCTTCTGATTGGTCTGGGGGGCATCTTCTCGCCTCCCAACCATGATCTCAAAACTCTTCGGCTCTTCTGAGCCGGTGAAGTCAAACCCTCCGGTTCCTTCTCGCCGCTGCCGGCTCCAACTATTCCTCAAGATCCACTGCTGATCCTCACCCAACAAGTTCAAACTCTTGTTGGAATGGTTCAGCAGATGCAAGAGCAGCATTCTAGAGGAGCCCAACAACGGCGCGAGCTGCCTCGGTTGCCTAGGTCGGCTACTCCTGTCAGCCGACAATCAGCTCGAGGGAGATCCCCTCCGACAAAGCCTCTCCGCCCTTACTCCTCCGAAAAGCGGCGCTCTCAAAGCTCCCACGACGACTCGCGCTCTTTGTCCCATTCCCCTATCAGCCCACCTGCCGGGCGACGACGGGGGAAGGAACCTTGTATAGAGCGCCGGTGGCGTCGTCAGTCTCCTTCCAGTTCTCCTGAACCAACCGAAGGACGTATGACCGATAGAATGGAAAAGCGTCTTGAAGAGCAAGATCGCAGACTGGAGGAGCTCAGCCAAAGGATCAATAATCAACCGGGGTCGGATTATGACACCCGCCCCCCTCTCACTCGACGGGTGATGGAAGAACCCATTCCAAGAAGATTCCGATTTCCTCAGTTAGACCCCTATGACGGTACCACTGATCCCCTAGATCATCTGGAGAGCTATAAAGCTATCATGCAGTCCAAGGAGCAACGGATGCCCTCTTGTGCGTTGCCTTCCCGGCCACCCTCCGCAAGGCGGCCCGTGTTTGGTATTCTCGTCTACCCTCACGCAGTGTTGATTCTTTTCGGCAACTGGAGAGATCTTTTCTAGCTCATTTCGACGCTTGTCGAAAAATTCCTCGGTAGCAGACAGCTTATTCTCCGTGCACAGCAGAAGGAGAATCTTTGAAAGACTTTATAACCGTTTCAAGGTGGCGGCCCTTGAAGTCTATCATCTTGAAGATGCTGTGGCCACCCTGGCTTTAAAACGGGGGCTCCGTCCCTCCCGTTTTACTTACTCCTTGGACAAAAGACCTCCTTCTTCTTATGCTGATCTTCTGAGTCGTGCGCAGAAGTACATCCGCGCCGACGAGGCTGACTCATCCAGGAGAGGTGCACAAGAGAGGACTAGCAAAAGGTCCACTCGCCCAGAGTTGAACGGACCTCCTTCCAAGAAACCAGAGCCCTTGCGCCGGCCAATTGATCGCCGCAAGAGCCAGACTCCCAGAGAGGACCATCTTACACCCCTCTTAGCACCCCGGACTCACATCCTTATGGAGATTGAAAACGAGCCTTATCTACGGCGTCCGCCCCCGTTGAAGAAGGGCACTACCCGCGACAGAAGCCGCTATTGCCGTTTCCATAGGGATTATGGCCACGACACTGAAGAATGTCGGAACTTGAAGCAGGCCATCGAAGAGCTAATTCAGAGGGGATACCTTGGGCAATACGTCCAGAAGAAAGAGGCTCCTCCCATACCAGCCTTGATGGGACCTCCTCCCGCTCAAGCTGGCATTGATAACACCCCGACAGAAAGGATGGTGGGTATGATTTCCCGCGGAAAAGCTTCATCTTCTAAAAGACCGAGGGGAGGCGAAGAGTTAGATGATGTAATCCCTTCTGAGGGAAATATAGCGGGGAGTAATGTTGTAAAAGATGATAGCGTCGTCGTTTCGATGACGATTGCTAGGCATCCTGTAAAAAGAATCTTAATTGACAGTGGGAGCTCCGCTAATGTGCTTACTTATGATGCATTTCTTCGGATGAGTTTATCTCTGGATTCTCTTCGGCCCGTAGCCGTCCCTCTAGTTGGTTTCACTGGAGACTCCATCCGGGTAGAGGGCGAGATTACTTTGCCAGCTACGGCAGGATCGCCGCCGTGTCAAAGCACGGTTATGCTGGATTTTCTGGTAGTTCGGGTCCCCCTGGCTTACAACGCCATCCTTGGCCGTCCCGGTTTGAATATGTTAGATGCAGTTATATCTACTAAGCGCTTATTGGTGCAGTTCCCTACCAGGCAAGGAGTCGGTGTGATGCACGGAGAGGTAGACTCGGTCAGACCCTGCTATCATTTAGCCCCTAGTCCCCAGATGGCTAATATTCTCCGGTTGCCGAGTCATTTGACCCCAGGGAAGTTGAACGGAGAGGAGAACCAGCGGAGCTTCTGATATCTTACCCCCTGGGAGATGATCCCACTAAGATCGTGCAGATCGGTGAGCTCCTCTTCCCTGAGGTCCGGGATCAACTCCTAGCCTTCTTATCAATGAATGCAGATGTCTTCGCCTGGAAAGTAACGGATATGGTCGGGATTCCTCCGGAGGTGATTACTCATCAGCTTAATATTAACCCAAGCTGCCGCCCTGTCCGCCAGAAGAAAAGGAGTTTTGCTCCTGAGCGGCAGAGGTCATTGACGAGGAAGTAGACAAATTGCTCGTGGCCGGTCATATTCGAGAAGCGCGATATCCTGATTGGCTAGCCAATGTGGTTATGGTCCGGAAAGCCAGCGGAGGATGGAGAATATGCATCGACTACACAGATCTTAACAAAGCTTGTCCTAAAGACAGTTTTCCATTGCCCCGGATCGACCAGTTAGTCGATTCGACTTCTGGTTATGAACTCCTTAGTTTCATGGATGCCTTCTCAGGGTATAATCAGATAAAATTGGACCCCTCAGATGAAGAGCATACTTCTTTTATCACTGAGAAGGGCATTTATTGTTATAAAGTAATGCCCTTCGGGTTGAAGAATGCAGGAGCTACCTATCAGAGGCTGATGAACAAAGTTTTTAAAGACCAGCTGGCCGCAACATGGAAGTATATGTAGATGATATGTTGACAAAAAGCACCTGCATCACTGACCATGTCGCCGACTTGCAGGAAACTTTCCACAACCTCCGGCTCCATAGAATAAAGCTCAACCCGCGCAAATGTGCATTTGGAGTTACTGCAGGGAAATTCTTGGGTTTCTTAGTCACCCGGCGGGGGATTGAAGCAAACCCAGAAAAAATTCAAGCCATTCTCAATATGAGACGGCCTATGTGTAAGAAAGAGGTGCAACAACTCACCGGGAGGATAGCAGCGTTAAGCCGATTTTTATCCAGATCAGCCGAGAGGTGTTACCTTTCTTCAAGGTCTTGCGTAAAGCAGACGGCTTCGAGTGGACAGAAGACTGTCAACAAGCTTTTGAAGAACTTAAGGAGTTCTTGTCCACACCACCCCTGTTATCCAAACCGGAGCAAGGAGAAAAGCTCTTCCTATATCTTGCGGCTTCTTCGGAGGCCGTCAGTTCCGTTCTGGTGCGTGTCGGCGACCATGCCGTTCAACGACCTGTATATTATACCAGCAAGGTGCTTCATGGTGCAGAAGAGAGATATTCCAAAACGGAGAAAGTCATTTTCGCTTTATTCGTTTCTGCTCGACGACTCAGACCCTACTTCCAAGCCCATCCCATAGTCGTCCTCACTGATCAACCTCTCAGAGCTATTTTATCACGACCAGACACTTCTGGCCGGTTAGCCAAGTGGGCCATCAAACTAGGGGAATTCGACTTATCATTTCAACCCAGAGCATCTTTGAAATCCCAGGTCTTGGCTGATTTTCTAGTAGAGTGCACCTGGTCTGAGCCGCATCAAGAAGAAATCCCCCAGATCCTTTTAGATGCTGGGGAGGAGGATCATGAAGCATGGGTCCTCCACGTCGACGGAGCCTCTAACTCACAGGGTAGCGGAGCTGGCCTCATTCTCGCTAGCCCAGAAGGCGCAGTACTAGAATATGCTCTTCGTTTCCTCTTTGAAGCCACCAATAATCAAGCTGAATATGAGGCTTTACTGACCGGAATCAAACTAGCGCATGGGATGGGAATTAAGAATCTCCGGGTTTTCACTGACTCACAGCTTATTTCCGCCCAGGTGGCAGGGGAGTATGAAGCTCGGGACCCTATCATGTTCCAATATCTGAACAAGGTCAGACTATTAATTCCTTTATTGGATCACTTCGCCATCAGTTATATACCCAGAGGTGAAAATGCTAGGGCCGATATGTTAGCCCGACTAGCTACCTCGGTGGATAGTGCCATGGGCAAAACCTACATTGAGTATCTGGAAACACCTAGCATCGAAGCTACTGAAGAAGCTTTGCCCATTATCCAAGAAGAAACCTGGATGGAATCTTATATCCGATATCTGAAAGACGGCGTTCTCCCAGCTGGTCGTGAAGAAGCTAAGCTGCTTAAGCGGAGAGCTTCTAAATTTGTGCTACTAGAAGGTCAACTTTACAAGAAATCCTTCTCTCAGCCCCTCCTCAAATGTGTTAATTCGGTTGATGCGGATTATATCCTTAGAGAAATTCATGAAGGCATCTGTGGGAATCACTCCGGAGGCCGATCTCTAGCACGCAAGGCCCTCCGACAAGGATATTACTGGCTCACCATGCAAGAGGATGCAACCGAACTAGTGAAAAGATGTGATCGATGCCAACGGTACGCCTACATTCAGCGGCAACCATCTTCTCAGTTAAATTCTCTTTCTGCTCCTTGGCCCTTCGCTCAGTGGGGCATGGACATCCTCGGCCCTTTCCCTCCGGCATCAGGACAGCGCAAATTCCTACTAGTAGCCGTCGATTATTTTACTAAATGGGTTGAAGCTGAAGCACTCGCCAAAATTACTGAAGCCAAGGTCAAAACCTTTTTCTGGAAAGCCATTATTTGTCGATACGGCATACCACACACCCTCATCACTGACAATGGCCGACAGTTTGACAACAACACCTTCCGGACTTTCTGTACTGATCTCGGCATCCTGCAACGATTCACCTCCGTCGGCCATCCACAATCTAATGGAGAGGCTGAGGTTACAAATCGCATGATATTACGGGGACTAAGGACCAGACTGGATACGTCCAAAGGGAGGTGGGTAGAAGAGCTCCCGAGTGTACTCTGGGCATACCACACAACTCCCAGAACGCCGACAGGAGAAACGCCATTCAACCTGGTTTTTGGTTCCGAAGCTGTTATTCCCGTCGAAATTGGCTTACCAAGTAGCCGAGTGGAAACGTACAACGAAGCAGACAACCTCCCTAATTTAAGAGCCAATCTTGACCTCATTGATGAAGCAAGAGATCGGGCTCGAATTAAGATGGCGGCATACCAGCAGCAGGTAGCGAGGTATTATAATACCCGCGTCCGCTCGAAGAGTTTCCGTCAGGGAGATTTAGTTCTAAGAAAAGCTTCGATATCCAAACCAACAGAAGGGGGCAAATTGTCTCCGAACTGGGAAGGGCCCTACCGGATAAGAGAAGTTCTTCACCGTGGAGCATACCAGCTTGAAGACCTAAATGGACAACTAATCCCCCGAACGTGGAATGCAGACAATCTCCGGCCATACTACCAGTAATGTAATGTATTTATCCAAATATTAAATGAGCCTGCACATTTGAACACATATTTTAGATAATTCTTCAGAACGGCTCGGCGGCCCTACAGTCCAAAGGACACCCCCAGGCCGGTATAACTTGCCCCTGAGGAGGTTCAAGTCCGTGACTCAAGCGGCCCCGAACCACGATAGACGGCTCGGCGGCCCTACAGTCCAAAGGACACCCCCAGGCCGGTATAACTTGCCCCTGAGGAGGTTCAAGTCCGTGACTCAAGCGGCCCCGAACCACGATAGACGGCTCGGCGGCCCTACAGTCCAAAGGACACCCCCAGGCCGGTATAACTTGCCCCTGAGGAGGTTCAAGTCCGTGACTCAAGCGGCCCCGAACCACGATAGACGGCTCGGCGGCCCTACAGTCCAAAGGACACCCCCAGGCCGGTATAACTTGCCCCTGAGGAGGTTCAAGTCCGTGACTCAAGCGGCCCCGAACCACGATAGACGGCTCGGCGGCCCTACAGTCCAAAGGACACCCCCAGGCCGGTATAACTTGCCCCTGAGGAGGTTCAAGTCCGTGACTCAAGCGGCCCCGAACCACGATAGACGGCTCGGCGGCCCTACAGTCCAAAGGACACCCCCAGGCCGGTATAACTTGCCCCTGAGGAGGTTCAAGTCCGTGACTCAAGCGGCCCCGAACCACGATAGACGGCTCGGCGGCCCTACAGTCCAAAGGACACCCCCAGGCCGGTATAACTTGCCCCTGAGGAGGTTCAAGTCCGTGACTCAAGCCCCGAACCACGATAGACGGCTCGGCGGCCCTACAGTCCAAAGAACGCCCCCAACCCGGTATGACTCACTCCTGAGAAAGTATAAATCCTTGGCTCGAGCAGCCTTGACTTAGATGGTTTTGAGTCACGCCCATAGGCAGATATTCGGTTACCCTCGAGGTACAATTCTACAAAAACACTAAGTGGCCCCACAATCCTAAGAGCTTCGTGCTTCCTTGAACCCAGGATTAGCTCCCCTGCAGGGGCCCCTAAACTGCCTTATCAACATTCTAGGACTTACATCTTAATACAACACACCGGAAAACGACCCGAAGACTAGGATTTCCTGCCAACTCGTGGACGGATTCCCTAATCCATAAGTAGGAATCAAGGATTAAGCAGATGAAATGTTAAGTAACACCAAATAAATAAAGGGTAACATCTGCTCATTTAAAGTTAATCTACTAGGAAACTTTATAAAGTCTCGTCAATAGACAGACATTCATTACAAAAAGAGGTCCTTTAAAAGGACCAAGGCAAGGATAGAAAAACTAAAGCTAAAGTCAAAATAAATTTAGGCATCCTCAATCAATTCTCTGAATGCTCCTTCTCTGTATTGGGATCGGAAGCCGGCTCCTCAGTGAGGGGCATTTCTGCAGCAGGATCTTTGGTCGCCGCCACCCTACCCGCCACGTCTTCGACCTCCATATCAGGAATTTCTTCGTCGTCCACAGGTCGAAAACGTTCAAGGTTCTTTAAGTTGAAGTGTCGGGCTAACATCCGTTTACACCTCTCAAAGCCTTGAACAAAGGCGTCTAGGGCGGCCTCCTGGAACTCCGATTCAAAATCCGGGGAGCCCTTGTACTCCTTGATTGCATCCCGGACTTTGGCTTCGGCTATGGCCACCTTTTCTTGAGCTTCAACTTCGGCCGCGGCCACCTTTTCTTGAGCTTTGGCCTCGGCCACAGCTATCTTCTCCCGGGCCTCGGCCTCGACCGCAGCTATCTTTTCCCGGGCCTCCGTCATCACTGTTGCAACTCTGTCGAGAGCGTTCTTAGCATCTTTCTCGGCTAGAACCAATTTTTCTACAGCATCGCGAGCCGTAGCTTCCGCGTTATCTGCTCGATTTTCCGTATGTTCTAGCCTAAGAGTAGTTTCTTTTAACCTCTCTTCCGTTGGCAACAACTTCGCCCGAACCTCAGATAGTTGGCATCTAAGCTCTGCAGCTCCATTTCCGCCTTTCTCCGCCAGGTCCGATAATCCTCCCGAATAACCCGAAGGTCGTGTAGTGCTTTTGACTCTCGGGCCTTCGTCTCCACCAATTCTTTGTCTAAGCTCACACTCCGAGACTTGGCCTTGTTTAAGTCTTCGCGCAGTACAAAAAGGCCATTAGACATCTGCAAAATACATTCAGTGAATGCCCGAATTCGATAATCACAAAAGGAAAAGGTCGAAACTTTACCTGAAGCGCAGCTGTGAACATGGTGTCAAATGACTCTTCTTGTGTTACCTTCCTCATTTTATCTTGGAACCTGGGCAGGATCGCAAGTTTAAGAATTGTCTCCGACAAGCAACTTTTGTACCCAGCACCCTGATTAGGCGGTTGAGGATGGAGATAGATTTCCTAAAGCATCTGAGGGAGCGGGGGCAGGAACGCCCACTTCCTTTGACGACGAAGGACCTGGCAATCGATTTCGACTGCTTCCGCACTCCCTACAGATCCCCCAGCGCCCTTAGTGGGGGATGGAATGACCTCCGGAAGCTCCCTCTCGACAGGATCTCCTATCGGGATCCCCGTTGGAGGACTCGTCTCTCCTTCGCTATCTTCTATCAGGGTCGCTTCGGGAATAGCCGCCGGAGGCTGGGCCTGGCAATCCGATCCTGACTGACGGGGCTTTTTAGGTTCGTTCCCTGCCGCGCCATGCTCGCTCCTCTCTCTCTTTCGAAGGTTTGATACCAAAAAGTCTTGAGAAAACTTCATTGCTGCAATATAGTGAACATAGGGTTAGCTAAAAAAGACACCAAATAGGTTAGCTAGGAATACAGAAGAGGATAGAAGAGGAAAGAGAGAGATGAATTCTTCGAGGCTCACCGGGCGCTGCAGCCAGCGACACCGGCACGAACGCAACCTCCCGGAGATTATCCTCCGATAGCAATTCTTTACTGGGGGGAATGATGGTAGAGATTAGAGTGTTGAAAAGCTCACGGTCTCTCGTCAACACTCGCATTCTGGTTAGAACTGGTATCCGGGATACCCCAATCTACACCCAACCCCTCCAGATGTGCATAGAAAAACCGAGATTTCCACCCTTTGATCTTAGAAGGGAGATTAAGCCTAAGAACCCTTTTGGGCCTCGATGCGAAACTCCACCACCCATCCCTGACTGGGTTTCGAATCCTATATAGTGTTCTAAATAAAGAAAGTCGAGCGGAAGCTCCATGAAAAGAACAAAGTACTAGAAATGAAAATATAATACGAATAGAATTAGGAGTAAGCTGTGCGGGGATAAGGCGATATCGGTTCAATAAGTTTACAAAAAAAGGATGTAAAGGCAGTCGTAGACCACCCTTAAAAAACTCTTCATACAAAGCGACCTTACCTGGTCGCGCTAGAGTGACCCTATCCTCAGGAAGGGGAACGGAGAGCCGAATGTCATCAGGGATCCGAACTGGGCCCTAAGGTTCCTAAGATCCTGAGAGGATATAACAGAGGCAACGTCCGCCGGTCTAGCCAATTTAGAAACAACCGCGGGAGGCCCTACCTCACGACTGGTAGACGAAGAGGAAACCCTAGGGGACTGAGATAACAACCTAGACACGGGCTGTATGGACCGAGCAACGGGTTGGTCCCCACGGATGGCTACCCCTCCCAGAGCCTGTCGACGTGCTTGAAGAATCTCCTCTCGGGAGGGCTCAACCATGGGGCCCTTACCTTTCCTATCTACGGAGGAATCCATAAAGAGAGAAAGGGGAAGAAGGAGTCGACTGACCTGGGCTTGAAGAGGTAAAAAACGCAGGAGGATACACAAAATCAAAGATTAAGGGAAAGGGATGGCTCCCCCTTTTTTTATATATATCAGACGCGACGCCTCGAGCACCGCAAGGACACGTGGTAGTCCATCAGTGGAGCCGGACAAACGAAAAGACGCTATCCTCTTAGAGATAGGCGCCTCCCCTCCTTTTCCCCTTTTTCGAAATGTCACTTATCATGTACTGGACGTTTTGAAATTCGAATTTTTCCGCCCTTCTCCCTTGCACGTGCACGACACACCTGAATACAAGGAAGATGGGCGAGGGGGCATATGATATGGATAATAAATAAAACAGTTAGAAAATAAAAGTTGGTCCCTAGTCCTGAACAACCCCCGGTCCTGGGCGGCTCCCTGGGCGGCCCCCAGTCCTGGGCGCCCCAGTCTGGGCGGCCCCCAGTCCTGGGCGGCCCCAGAGTCTGGGCGGCCCCCAGTCCTGGCGGCCCCCAGAGTCTGGCGGCCCCCAGTCCTGGGCGGCCCCAGAGTCTGGGCGGCCCCCAGTCCTGGGCGGCCCCCAGAGTCGGCCCCCAGTCCTGGGCGGCCCCAGAGTCTGGCGGCCCCAGTCCTGGGCGGTCCCCAGAGTCTGGGCGGCCCCCAGTCCTCTGTCTGGCGGCCCCAGTCCTGGGCGGCCCCCAGAGTCTGGGCGGCCCCCAGTCCTGGGCGGTCCCCAGAGTCTGGGGTCCTGGGCGGCCCCCAGTCCTGGGCGGTCCCAGAGTCTGGCGGCCCCCAGTCCTGGGGGGTCCCCAGAGTCCTGGGCGGCCCCCAGAGTCTGGGCGGCCCCCAGTCCTGGGCGGCCCCAGAGTCTGGGGCCCCCAGTCCGGTCCCCAGAGTCTGGGCGGCCCCCAGTCCTGGGCGGCCCCAGAGTCTGGGCGGCCCCCAGTCCTGGGCGGTCCCCAGAGTCTGGGCGGCCCCCAGTCCTGGGCGGTCCCCAGAGTCTGGACGGCCCCCAATCCTGGTGGCCCCCAAATTGAGAATAATATTCATGTCAGAACCACTAAACATGATAAACCGTCGTATTCGGAACAGAAATCGAGAAATGTTAAACATCATAACGCTTTAAATGGTTCGAATAAGACAAGCACTGAAACACCGCCGTTTATCTAGAAAAAGGAGACACTGAACTTCTATTTTAGAGCCAGATGCCTTTTCTCTGACTCTGACATCCCCACTAACCCTGACATTCCCTTGGGATGATCAAGGTCANGTTCGAATAAGACAAGCACTGAAACACTGCCGTTTACCTAGAAAAGAAGACACTGAACTTCTATTTTAGAGCCAGATGCCTTTTCTCTGACTCTGACATCCCCACTAACCCTGACATTCCCTTGGGATAATCAAGGTCATCATGAAAATCCTTATCTTCATGAGCAAGTTTCTTAATACCCTTATTATTAATTATCACTGAATGACCACGTAGCGGAAAAAAATAAAAGATGAACACTTATCCTACACGTGGACCTCTGGAATTAAAACAAAATAATAATAAAATAAATAAAAGAAGGGGATAAAAAGGAAGAAGGAGGAGGCAGGAGGAGGATCTTTTTCCTTCAGAAAAAGAGATCTCATAGCAAGAGAAAAAATCTGGTGATCCAGCATCAACAGATTGGCGCGCCAGGAAGGGGAACATCGTCGGAGCAATGAGATATACCTGTTCTACGATTCCACGAACATGAGCTCCAGATCTCTAGAAGAAGATCCCACTGATTGGTCTGGGGGGCATCTTTCGCCTCCCAATCATGATTTCACAACTCTTGGCCCTTCTCAGCCGGCGAAACCAAACTCTCCGGTTCTTTCTCCACCGCCGCCGGCTCCGGCTATTCCTCAAGATCCACTGCTGATCCTTACCCAACAAGTCCAAACTCTCATCAGGATGGTTCAACAGATGCAAGAGCAACACTCTCGAGGAGCCCGGCTACGGCTCGAGCCACCTCTATTACCTGGGTCGGCTACTCCTGTCAGCCGACAATCAGCTCAAGGAAGATCTCCTCCGACAAAACCTCTCTGCCCTTATTCTCCAGGAAGACGGCGCTCCCAAAGCTCCCATGATGGTTCGCGTTCTCTGTCCCATTCCCCTAGCAGCCCACCTACCGGACGACGATGAGGGAAGGAACCGTATATGGAGCATAGCCGGTGGCGTCGTCAGTCTCCTTCCCGTTCCCCTGAACCTACCAGAGGACGTATAGCTGATAGAATGGAAGAGCGTCTGGAAGAGCAAGATCGCAGGCTGGAAGAGCTCAATCAAAGGATTAATAATCAACCGGGGTCGGATTACGACACCCGCCCCCCTCTCACTCGAAGGGTGATGGAGGAACCCATTCCAAGAAGGTTCCGATTTCCTCAACTGGACCCCTATGACGGTACTACTGATCCCCTAGATCATCTGGAGAGCTATAAGGCTATCATGCAAGTCCAAGGGGCGACGGATGCCCTCTTATGCGTCGCCTTCCCGGCCACCCTCCGTAAGGCGGCCCGTGTTTGGTATTCTCGTCTGCCCCCACGCAGTGTTGACTCTTTTCGACAACTGGAGAGATCTTTTCTGGCTCATTTCGACGCCTGTTGAAAAATTCCTCGGGTGGAAGATAGCTTATTCTCCGTACAATAGCAAGAAGGAGAATCTTTGAAAGACTTTATAACCCGCTTCAAAGTGGCGGCCCTGGAGGTCTATCATCTTGAAGATGCCATAGCCACTCTGGCTCTAAAACGGGGGCTCCGACCCTCCCGTTTTACTTACTCCTTGGACAAAAGACCTTCTTCTTCTTATGCTGATCTCCTGAGCCGTGCGCAGAAGTACATCCGCGCCGACGAGGCTGACTCATCCAGGAGAGGTGCACAAGAGAGGACTAGCAAAAGGTCCACTCGCCCAGAGTTGAGCGGAACTCCTTCCAAGAAACCAGAGCCCTTGCGCCGGCCAATTGATCGCCGCAAGAGCCAGACTCCCAGAGAGGACCATCTTATACCCCTCTTAGCACCCCGGACTCACATCCTTATGGAGATTGAAAACGAGCCTTATCTACGGCGTCCGCCCCCGTTGAAGAAGGGCACTACCCGCGACAGAAGCCGCTATTGCCGTTTCCATAGGGATTATGGCCACGACACTGAAGAATGTCGAAACTTGAAGCAGGCCATCGAAGAGCTAATTCAGGGGGGATACCTTGGGCAATACGTCCAGAAGAAAGAGGCTCCTCCCATACCAGCCTTGATGGGACCTCCTCCCACTCAAGCTGGCATTGATAACACCCCGACGGAAAGGATGGTGGGTATGATTTCCCGCGGAAAAGCTTCATCTTCTAAAAGACCGAGGGGAGGCGAAGAGTTAGATGATGTAATCCCTTCTGAGGGAAATATAGCGGGGAGTAATGTTGTAAAAGATGATAGCATCGTCGTTTCGATGACGATTGCTAGGCATCCTGTAAAAAGAATCTTAATCGACAATGGGAGCTCCGCTAATGTGCTTACTTATGATGCATTTCTTCGGATAATTTCTCTCTCTTCGGCCCGTAGCCGTCCCTCTAGCCGTCCCTTTATATGTTATGTATAATTATAATTCTATCAATAGGAGATGCCTTGGAGATAAGAAATCTAAGCTATAGACCTAGCTTACAAGTTTAAAATAAATTTGAAGGAGCATCCCTTGGCCGTATACTTTTGACTGTTAAGGTAAATCTCTCGACTGAAGTTATGCTTTATGGTACTTGTCAATTTTTATCTTGAATAATAATTTGGCACTAATATTATGGGATTGAAAATTAAGGTGGTGGTCATAAAATTTAAACAATTCTTTTATCAGTAGCAATTTTATGGTTAAACTATACCTTTGGTCCCCAACTTTTACTCAAAATTCATTTTAATCATCAAATTTTTAATTGCTAAAGTTTAATCCTTTATGTTTTAGAAATATTATATTCTTAGTATTTCATTATATGAAGTTGATTAAAATTAAAAAAATAGCTAATGTATCACTAAAACATGAATTAGTTGATAGCATAACATGCCAATTACTCCATCAATATCTATTAACTCAACAAGAGGTCAGGAATATAATACTCATGATAAATTAAATTGTAACAATTAAAAATTTAGAGAACAAAATTATAGTTTTATGAAATTTTATTATTAGACGTTCATATTTTTCTAATTTTGCATTACTTAAGTTTAATCTTATTATTCTTACCTCTATTACCGACGTACGGTCTATATTTTCTAGAACCCCCACTAGGGTATGTCAAAATCAACTTTGATGGCAGTGTTCAAGGTCGTATGGCTGGTTCGACTTTTGTAATCCGTGGCTTGGATGGGTCAATGCTTGTGGCTGGTGGATTTGGTTCTCTCGACCTTTCAGTGCTGCTAGCTGAGTTATATGCAGCGTGGGCTGGCATATCCTATGCTATTCGCAGTATGGGCATTTACAGTCTTATTATCGAGGGGGGCTCTATTACCGTTGTGTGTTGACTTTCGCAGGACTCGGACGATCCTTTGCCTACTAACCCTTTGTTATGCGACATCAGATTTATACTCCATCAGGCTTATTGTGCCCAGATTCAGCATATTTATCGAAAAGCTAATTTAGTGACTGACTGGGTAGCTGCTTGGTTGCCCATCATTTTAGTTTTTAATTTTAAAGATGGGATAACTTATGTCCTATAATTTTAATTTTAATTTTATATTTTGATATACCGGGCTTGATCTACTTTAAACTAGTGTGATAGTTTGTTTGTAATAAAAAAAAAAATTCGCTGCAGGGCCTAAACGGCGGCCCTTTGATGCCCTTCAAAACACAATGCAGAGAGTCCCCTTCCAAAAATACCCATGCAAAGTTGCAAGCGCCTCTCATATATTTCTTTCCACCCTTCTCCTTTTTCTCGCTGCTTCTCCTCTCGGTCTCTCCCGTCCCCCATTCCCCACCCTTGCCTCGTCCAACCCCTGACGCTCCCCGAACTCCTCCCAATTCCCAAAATCCCCTGCATTGTACTCGTAATAATACTTCTAAGCCTTCTAATCTAACGCAATCGATCCCAATGAGAACTCGAGGCTCAAAGGATCCATCTTTGAACTCCTCTTCCTCTGCTCTCGCCGCTGCTCCCACGCCCTCCCCATCCCCTCCAACAAATTCCTCTTCTTCCAAGGATTCCTCGTTCCGCTGCCGAGGCCTTGATCTCTTGGTGCTGGCCATCATCGAAGTCAATGGAGACAGAGCTCCGGATGCCGAGAAGAATGCAATTAATGGAGTTAAAGAGGAAGAAGATAGAATTGAGAAGAGGAAGGAGGAGAAGGGCAGCGAAGTCGAACTGGGTTTGAAGCCAAAGAGTCGGAGGAGGCAGTTGGCAATGCCCTCCAGGTACCAGGATTCCGTGCTTCAGCCATGGAAGCGGCGAACCCGCCGTCGACCAATTGGGGCCAAACGATCGGGATAAAGAAAAGGTCGGATTTTGATGCGTTGGTTGTGTTTCTTGGGCTTCAATTCGATCTTTTTTGCATGAAAATTTGTAGAGATCAGAATATATGGGACACCAGTAATTCATAATTTCCTTCCTTTCTTTCCTATAATGAATATATGCTATAAAGATGAATAGGATTTGGTTTATTGGTTCGGATCTATCTTGTTTTAATTCAAATTGGTATTCTTTGTTTCTCTTTGAAATCATTTGGTAATGGTTGAAATTGGGGGTTTTGGTTTGGTGTAATCGATCGCGTTTGAGCTTTGTGGCTTCTTCCTTATCCTATTTTGCTTTAGAAGTTCATCTTTGAGTAGAAAGGTGTGACCTTTTTGCTTCCATTGTTTCACTTGCTTATTACTAAAATGTGATTTGATTGGAGTAGAATTCATTGGTGAGTTTGAGCTTCTTATTTGCTTTTTTGCTTTCCAATCCTATTACACAAACGATTGGAGATTCTTTTTTTCCTTTTTTTTTTTCTAATTCAAAAAATCTCGATCGATTTGTACTTCAATTAATACTGAGCAAGCAAAATCTAAGATCACTTTTTGATTCTTCTTTTCAGCATATGTATCTGATCTGTAAACTTTCATTTTCTTGGCAAATTTAGCATAAATTGAAATCCATGAATGTGTTACTTGTTGATTATTTTGAGTGATGAAGAAGTGAGCATATATCTTCTCTGTTGGAATGTGCGGAAGCTGGCTGTGAGGGTGGTTGGCGTGCTTGC
This sequence comes from Calamus simplicifolius, assembly GCA_900491605.1. Lineage (NCBI taxonomy): Eukaryota > Viridiplantae > Streptophyta > Magnoliopsida > Arecales > Arecaceae > Calamus > Calamus simplicifolius. The sequence goes on along the minus strand of UESW01002190.1, from coordinate 147,458 downwards.
TGTTTGTGTTGGGCAGCCTTGGGCCTTGTTCTCTGCCACCTCCATTGTTCCATCCTCTTTGTTTTTTTCTCTCTCATTTTTTTTCCCCATTTCTCTACCTTGTATTTCTCTCATTTCGTCTCCTTAATGAAATGTGAGGTGGGTGGGAGTTATTGCAGGGGAAATGTGTTTTTTCTTATGAAAGAAACCTTTCAGTGAATTCCATAAATATGTGTTATCTGTCACTCTATGGTAGTTTGATTTACTAAACATCCATAGCTCTTCTGTAAGACAATAGAAATTGCTTTTATTGCTCTGAACTGCTAAATCCTAAAGCACTTTGCATGATGTTTTTATGTGATTGATAATCCTGGTCAAATGCTTCGCCTTGTGCATTGATATTGAAAATTCAGCACTTCCCTGGAAATGAAAAAGGAGAAAAAACTCTGTGTGGTGATTGATCAAGAATATTTGATCTTGCACAACATTTAAATCAAATGCAAGCAACATGAATGCCTCTCAGTTTTCTTTCATTGTTCTCCTATTGCCCAAAGCTATTTGATCACCGCTATACTCAATTATATGTTGAGATTTGGTTTTTCTGATATAAACACTTAGTGGAAGATAATATGGCCATGACAATTGCATGAGGGAATAGTTATTTAATTGTTTCTTTGGTCCTTGATCATGAATTGGGTGGCTTGTTCATTATGGATTGAACGCATTGGGAGACTAGGACTGTCATTTAAAGAATGCCTAATATTTCAATCTTCACGTGATTGCTCAAAGCAAAGCATGGGAAATGTAATGGATAAGTCTTTTATCCAAGTGAGCATTCATAAGCAGTTATTTAAATTTCATGCAGTTCTGATGAAGTGCACTTTCTTTTCAACTAATTTCTTTTTGATATACACTGCATCCTGCTTGAGGTATCTTCAAGCACCCCTTCCTTCTAGCTCTTTGTCTGTAGTCTAATGCCATGTTTTTTTGTGAAATATCAAGGTCAGCGATGAATTGAGCTGATATATTGTTCATCAGAATATAAAGTTCGGATTTTTTTTTTTTTTTTGAAGTTTTCAAACAGTTCATAATATCAAAATCAATTGTGGCATTGTTTCAGCAACCATATGAGACATACTGTTCTAAATGATTGATGCCAGAGTTTGATTTTCTTAGTATATCCGTGATTTATCCTTAAACATAGTCATGCTGTTCTTTTTGGATGCATTCCAACATAGGGAATAAATTACTGTTGCAAATTTAGGTCATGAAACTCATGTTGAATGACCAGAGGAGAAAAATTTTCTTTTTAATGAGCTACAAATGACGAATATATGCTAGTAATGGTGCTTTCATGCAGCAGGGTACTGCAGTGATGATGCCGGATGGCCAAAATAGTTTGCTTGTTCGTTTGACTGATAGCTGACAAGAGGCATAACTCCATAAAATGTAAGAAGATTTGTTTTATTTTTAAGGGAAATGAAAGAAGATATGTTATGAAGGACATAACTTGGTAGTTAATAGTAACAAGATGTGAATGAATACCATGGCGATTCCAATAGAACATCTGTTTGGTAGTATGACATAGGTCAAAGAATAATGGTGAAGAAGGAGATGGGAGTCAGATGGAAGATTTGGGTAGCATTGGCTGGTTAATATCTCTTCCCACAGATCTTTGGAAAGGCCACCGAAGGTTGGGATACTATCTCCTGGCTCTGTACTAACAAAGCCAAAATTAACTATGAACACAATTGTTATTAACAAAGCGAAAGTTAATAGAAATTAACTTCAGCAAAATTCATGATGTTATCAGGAGACTATGAACAAATAACATTTAAATTTTTAGCAAAGATAGCTGCGTACTAATTTTCATTTAACACATCCAGTGGTGGAACTTCTATGTAATTTTCCTTTGAAAAGTTGCTATCTATAAACCCAAAGGGAGCACAATCAAATCCAAGAATAAGAATTGTTACCACAACTCTGGGTCAATTTCCACATAGACACAGAACCTACTGGAACCAACCCAAGCTAATGGGAATTTCTATTTGCACCGCCCAGAGTACTCAGTATACCCTCCCCCCCCTCCTCCCATCTTCTCTCCGACATCGCCCTTTTCTCCTTCCTAATACATCCTGTCTCTCATCTTCTCTCCATTTTTCAGCACCGGTGCCCTTTGGCACCGTTCGGCCAAACAGAGCCGAACGGAGGGCCTCCATTCAGCCTTGTTTGGCTGAACAAAGGCCCTCCATTCGGTCCTGTTTGACCGAATGAAGAGCCTCTGTTCGGTTTGCCTATCAGGCCGAACAGAATGGTCTTTGTTCGTCCAAACAGGACCGAACAGAGGTCCTCTGTTCGGCCTGGTTTGGTTGAACGGTATTGGAGGGGAGCCAGCACCGAGAGAGAGGGCATTGGCCGATGCTAGGGAGTAGGGAGGAGACGGGCCGAAAGCCGCAGTGCTCGGAGGGAGGAGATGGGCGGGGGGGGGGGGGGGACGCAGTGCTGGGAGGGGAGAAGACGCCGTACTGGGTGGGAGAGAGGAGACGAGTGTGGAGAGAAAAGAAGGAAGGATAGTTTATGAATTTTTTTATAAAAAATAAAGGGGGTGCGGAGAGCAATTTGGGCGGTGCAAATAGAAATTCCCCAAGCTAATCCAACGCAGCCAAACCCTAATTTTTCTTGAAAAGTTGGAGGTGCAAACATTTTAAGATGACTAGGCTTAGGTTTGGGTTCGTATTGCATAGTCCATTGTCATCTAGTTGAGCTAGGTGTTTCCTTGTTCAGGTTGAGCCTGGGTTATGCCTTGACCACACACAAGCGTGACCAATATAAAAGAATCCTTAACCAAAGAGGCTAAAACAAACTTTTAATCCTCAAAATTTCAACCGCAATAGTTTAGCCCTTCATGTTCAAAGAATATTGCATTCGTGACATCCTATATAAAACCAGTAAAAATTGGCAGAATAATTGACATGCCATTTTGATACAAATATATAACCTAAATGACCCATCAGCTATATTTTCTATTTCAATTGATCAAATATTAAGAATATAATATTTTTAAAATATAAAAAAATAAAATTATAACAATCGGTAACTTACGAACTAAAATGAATTTTGGGTGAAAGTGTAAGGATCAAAACTACATTTTCCTTGCAAAATTGAGATGCTCTAAAGGATGGTGGACCAAACAGCTCCCTACCTAACCAAGGACAAGAGGAGTACATTTTTTGAAGTATAATATCTACTAGTATAATAATTAAGCACGCGTCTCCACCAACTTTGCCCGTGGCACGCATTAATGTTCAATCTTCTCGGTCTTTAAGAGGAGATGCTTGGAAAGCTAACCTAAATTCCTCCCCAAGGTTATCCCAATCATTGCAAGGCGCCCTTTGCCCATGATTCCTTTGGCACATGCTTGGAATGGAGATCACTCTCTAGATAATGTTTGATTTTTTAAAAATTATTTTTGAATAAATATTTAAAATAGTATTTATCTAGAGAATAGATGAGGAAATAAGTTTTTTTTAAATTATAACTTTATCATAAAGAATAACTCTAGTTATTTCTGAAGTTTTTAGGGAATAAGTTCAGGGGATAATTCATAGTTAAACATGGATTATCCCCTTTGATTAAACTTTTTCAAAAATATTCCTTCTAGTTATAACTTTTAGGAATAAGAAGGGATATCCAGGAGATATCTCTCCTTATTTCCTATTTCAAACACTGCCTTAAACTTCTTACGTTGGCCATATTGGAGCGGAAAGTAATAGCTTAAATGCAAGACCTCCTCTGTTTTGTTCTTCAGCTGGTCAACAAACAGTCCTTTGCTTAGTTTCTCCTTTCCTAGGGCTCTTATGCATGTGGTATTTGGAAAATTAAGGCGCAGTTTCTTTGTAAAGTTACAATGATCATTGGAAGGTTCTTTGAGACCTGAAAGAGTTTTTTCTTTCTTCTTCTTCCTTCTTTCAATGATCATATTCTATAAAATAAATAATTATAATATTTTAAAATAGGTAATATTATTTTTATCATAAATTTAAAATATAAAATTTTCATATATGGTACATTTTTTCTTATTACTAGTAAAATAAGGATTGTGTTAGGTGGATCGAGTCATGACCTCAACCGCGACCTCGTTTCTTATTTGAGTCAAGATTTTGCTATTGGATTAGATTGAATTTATGAAAAAAAATTTAGAAACCCAATAGTTCATTTGAATATGAGCTAAATCTAACTTAAAATATTCATGTTCCAAACATGATCGCACTGGGTCAAGTTTGGATTTGAGTCGAGCATCTAATAATTATTTTATAGTTAACTATGATAATTAATAATTAAATATAGGGCCATTAAAAATTAAAAAAATTATAAAGAACCAACTTAAACTTGAATTTATTTTCAAAACTTTTAATACCATCTAAATAATTAATTATTCTTAAGTTTATAAATTTTAATTTTAAAAAAATAATATTGATATGCTTAAAAACATTCCAAATAAAAATATGCTAAAAATGATAAAATATGAATATTTAGATATAATAACTTAAAATAGATGAGAGAAATTGTCGTTGTTAAAATGAAAGGGGGAATTAATTTAAATGAGAGTTTATTTAATAAATTGGTAAAATAATTGGTGAAGGAAAATGGAATTTATATAATTTAGGTTGACAAGTCGAATCCGATTAGGTTTGAGTCGGGTTGGTTAAGTTTAAATTGGATTGAAAAATATAAGACCTAACCAAACCTAAAATTTAGATTAGGTCTAATCTGTACATCCAATCTAATTCATGGGTCATTCAATACAAATTGATAGCCAAACTAGAATTTAAAATTAATCCAATTAAGATTGGTTACAAGATTTTAGACCCAAAATGAAATCGACTTTATCCTAGGACCAGTTCAGAACTAACTAGATCAGATAGGTTCGATTCAATTTTGAGTCAGTTTCAAGGTAGAACTATTTTTTCTATTTTGGACATACATCTAATATCTGATAGCTAAAATTTCTTTCTTAATTGTGTTTAATAAAAATAATATACATAATATTTATTAATTAATCTAATATTTAAGATATTTTAATAGAAATGGTAGTCAATTCATAAATTGAATATGATGCCTCAGGTTTGACTAAACAATTTAATTTTTTTTAGGAAAAAAAATTGTTAAGAAAAAAGACGATAATCAATTCTTAGGGCAAAATTAATGAACCAACTTAAAAGAAGTTGGGTTACTCTAATATATTGCTCACCCCTATAGATACTTCGAACCGAACCAATCCATCACTATCAAACTGGATTAGTATCAATACTTGGGTTAGTCTAATATATTGCTCACCCCTATAGATCACGTCAGATTTAATCAAGTTAAGATTGAATTGGCTAAAGGGTTGACCCAACCCATTTGCTGCTTTTAGCAAAATAATTCATTGAAATGTATGTGTGTAATGATGAAATATAATGAAAAGTTGTAATTGATTGGAACTTAATCATAAATTTATTAAAAAGATAACATATATTAGTCTCAGACATTTATATTAGAGTTATAGCTTTGAAAACAAAACTATTTGATTTGGCTATTCAATTGTATTATTTTAGAAATATTATTGTGATATAATTATATAATAATTACATTATAATTTGTGTTAGGATTAATTAAGATCAGACTATCGATGTCTATCAAAGGCTGTGTGGAACTAATTTCTAACAATTTTTAGGCCATAAAATATACAAAGCTATAATATTAAATTCGTGCTGATTTTTTTTCCCCCAAAGTCATAAATATTAACAGCAGTATCAAATTTAAATGTTCGTACATTCATTGAAGAGGACCCTTTAGATCCACAAACGATATTCTTAGTCCTTAATAAAATTCGAATAATCTGGAAGTCAGGAAGTAACCAAAATCTGTAAGTAATCTGGTAATTATTTTTTTCTCATTTTTGAAATTTTAGTCATATTAGTATATTTGAATTTCTTAAGCATGTTTAAATAGAAATACTGTTCAACATTCAACCTACCTTAAGCGTAACATCATATAGGAGAGTCTTGGGCTATGCCAATTTGTAGCAACTTGGATGCAGATGTCAAACAAAGTGTCAGCCTTTCTCAAATTCTATCAGGCCATAAATGAATATTTAAAGCTAATCTCATATTAATTGGATAAAATTTGTTGGCTAAGGTGTAAGTACCTTTAGCTCTGAAAACTTATCAAGTTTGATTGCAATGGTCTCTAACAATGGTAGGAATTGTGTTTGTTTCAATGAAAACAATATATCGATGGCCATGATGCATTATGTTAAATCTTGTCGATGTTTGAGTTTTCAAAGGATTAATTATTGAACTTGCAATCAGAAAATCAGTCTTTGCACTTTGTAATTAGTAAAATTAGCAAGCATTAGAGTTGGAAAAGCATTGCAATAGAATTTTATTTGTAAGAGTTGTTGACAGACGAACCAAAAGAGATTGCTTAGGTAGCTATCATCGATGTAAATTTCTAGGTGGTGGGGACTTTACACTAATTATGAATTCTAATATTGAAGGTTGTAATTTGTAGGATATATATCTAACTTATAGATCTAAAATATTTATATTTAGATATTTTTTTTTTTGGGTATAAACGGGTGATTAAACCACCCTAGGATGGGTTACACCCGACATATCACTATACAGTAATTGAGTAAGAAAACTAGGGCAATGATCACCCTCCTTCCAGCTCCAAACACCAGACTGAGAAGCCGCACGGCCAGCAATCCAGTCAGCAGCAGCATTAGCCTCGCGGAAGATGTGCCGAATATGGACATGACGAGCTTCGAGATGGTAGAGCATATATAATACATCAAAGGGATGGAAGGCAAGAGAGAACAGGGCTCCTGCCTGATCCACCGAACCACCGTAATGGAGTCACCTTCAATAATATACTACGGGCTCCCAGGGCCCGAATAGCATACGAAATACCAATCCAAGCCGCATGCAACTCGGCAAGAGGCACAGATAAATCAAGTAATCCAAGGCCACCTGCCGCCAGCATCCGACCATCCGCACCACGAATAACAAAAGCCGCACCAGCACATCTGCCGCGGACACTCCCATCAAAGTTGATTTTAACAAACACTGAAGGAGGGGCTCCCAAGAGATAAAAATCATACATCGGTTCGCTGCCAGAGCAGCAGGGGAGTCCTAGAGGCCAGGATTTGTAGAATCAAGAGAGCCATGATGAAGAGCGTACTCCGCTGAAAGGGAAGCAGCCGATCTAACAACTCTGTCGGAAGGAACCATCATGTCAGAAAAAAGGATCCGGTTCCGGGATAACCAGATCTGATATGCAATATAAGCCCACACAGGACCCTGCTGGTTGCTACCCCTCCCAGTGACCTGCTTCAGCAGTCTCAAAAAAGAAATACGGTGGATATCAGAATTAGAGTCCCAAGGAGAATTCCCAGAAATCTGCCAAATCTGTCTAGCCCTGGGACAATGGAAGATAGCATGGTCTGACGTCTCCATCTCAAGGCCGCATAATGGACATATAGGCTGAATGCACAAACCACGCCGAGAGAGAAGGGAGCAAGTAGGAAGAAATCCCATGCTAACTTCCATATAAACAACCTCACTCTGGGGTGCACAGGAAAATGCTAAACCCAGTCCAGTTCCATGGATTGCTGAGGAAGAGGATAGCAGATAGATAGGAGGTCCCTAAGAGGAGCCCGAGAAAAGCACGAACGCTTCCACACCCTAGTATCAGAAGTGGCTCCCGGACAAAGAGGGATAGAGAGAATACGATGGCCCAACTCATCCCCAAACAAACTAGATACCCTCGATACAGACCAAGCAGGACGATCTATGGAAACTAAGTCACTGACCCGCATACCCTGAGGAATATCCGAACTGACAAAGGTTGGCCAGCGAGATAGGGGGAGATCCGCTATCCAGGCATCCTGAGTGATATCCACCGAAGTCTCATTTCCAATCATCCAAGAGGTGCAATTCAAAATGGTTGGAGCATACCGACAAACCTCTTTCCAATAAAAAGAGTACCATGAGTAGACTGAGGAAAAGAGGAAGGGTTCCAGTCGCCATACTTGGCCCTCATGAAGGAACTCCATAAGCAATGCGGATCAAGCAGAAATCTGGAGGCATGCCTAGCCGTCAACGCCTCTCTCCTGGCAAAGAGCGACTGGATACTAAGCCCACCCTCAGAAATTGGCATGCAGACCATGTCCCAAGACAAAAGATGAAAATCATGACCATCCTGCATAGATCCCCAGAGAAAGTCCCGAAAATGTCGCTCAATCTTCCTCAAACAGGCCCGGGGAATGGCAGTGTTAGCTAAAAGATAACTCGGCATAGAAGATAATACCGAGCGAATGAGAATAATCCTAGCCATCATAGAAAGCCTAGAAACCTGCCAACCATCGAGACGATGGCAAATACGCCTCACAAGGTCACTAAAATCCGAGCATCGAGGCCGCCTCCCAGAAATCAGAATCCCCAAGTAGAACAACCGATCAGACTGAACATGAATACCCATAATGTCGAAATAGACCTCTTCAAAGATGGAGGAGTCCTCGGACTGAAACAGATCATAGATTTGCTAAGATTAACTCTGACCGGAGGCACGACAATAGGACAGAAGAGCCATGGCAAAAGTGGTGGCATTTCCGGTAGAAGCCTTTCCCAGGAATAGACAGTCATCAGCAAAAAATAAGTGGGACAGCGAGGGACCACGGGGCCCCGCAGAGTAAGGAATAAGAGCCGTCGTCCGCTGGGCCAAAGACAGCGCCCGGGATAAAGCATCCGCTGAGAGGATGAATAAGAAGGGAGAAAGAGGACAACCCTGCCTCAGGCCCACCTCAGAATGAAAATAATCCGTCTGACTCCCATTAATAAGAAGAGAAAAAGACGGCCTATGGACACACTCCATCACCCAGTCAATAAAGCGCACATGGAACCCAAACTCATGAAGGGACCGGCATAGAAACTCCCAACTCAGTCTATCATAAGCTCTTTCCATATCAATCTTGATAGCCATAAGACATTGATGGCTAGTAGCTCTCTGCAAGTCATGCATAAACTCCTGGGCCAACAAGGCATTATCAGTGATACTACGGCCCCTAAGAAAAGCCCCTTGCTCCATTGAAATAAGGCGAGGAACAATCGGAGACATCCGGAGACCAAAAGACGAGCACAGACCTTATATAAAGTGGTACACAGACTGATAGGCCGGAAGTGCTGGGGAGAGGAGGCGTCAGGCCGTTTGGGCACCAGCGTAATAAAAGTCCGCTTCCAATCAGAAGGCACATGAGTATTCATAAAAACAGATTGGATCGCCAAGACAACATCCGAGCCAACAATATCCCAATAATGGCGAAAAAAGAAGGGCTAAAACCCATCCGACCCCGGGGCCTTATCCGGACCAAGATCCCATAAAGCAAGACGAATATCCTCCATAGAAAAAGGCATGGTAAGAGAGTCATTCTCGACAGCAGAAACCTTACAGGATGACTGAACAGGACAAACAGGGATCCCCTCCCCAGAAATCTTAGTCCACCTCGACTGGAAGAAATGAAACAACTGGTCCCTAATTGCCTGAGGATCATCCTGAAACGAACCGTCATCAACAACTAAGCGTCTGATGTGGTTCGCGGCACGGCGACGTAAGGTAGTCTGGTGAAAAAATCTCGTATTACGATCACCTTCCTTGATCCACTGAACACGAGACTTCTGCCTCCAAAAAGTTTCCTGCTGCAATATAAGAGAATGATGGATAGCCAAAGTGGATCTGAGGGTAGACAATCGACTCGACAAGGAACCCGTCCTGGTCCTCCTTGGCTTGCAAAAAAGAGATAGTGGACTCGGCGTGCTCCACTTGCCTGACAATGTCCCCTACCTCCCTTCTATTCCAACTAGAAAGCTGCGGCTAGCAATGAGAAGGCGTCTGGACAGTCTATAGGTGGCACACCCTCTAACAGGCAATCGCCAAACCTGAGATATAATGTGCCTAGCCGAAGAATAAAAATTCCAGAACTTCTCAAATCTAAACTGTCTAGTCCGCTGAGTAGACTCCTCAGTGGAAATAAGAATAGGACAATGATCGAACCAATTCTAGCCAAGTGAGTAACAGTAGTAGAAGGAAACCGCTGAAGCCAATTGGAGGAAGCCAGAGCCCTATCCAGTCTCTCCCAAACTCTAGCAGAACCCTGGCGATTATTGCACCAGGTAAACTGGGATCCCGCAAACCCCAAATCCAAAGACCAGCCAATGAGATGAAGTTTCTAAACTCCGCAATATCCGTAGATCCCCTAACCTGCCTTCCCCCTCTTTTCTCAGTAGCCCCCACAATGCAGTTAAAGTCCCCAACAATAAGAGAAGGAAATCCCTGGCCAATAAGCAGAGAAGCTCCTCCCACAAAACCGACGGACCCTGAAGTCAGTGCTGGCATAGACCCCAGATAGAAGCCAAGGATCAGAAGATCCCTCCGAAATAACCAAAGCCACTTGCTGCCCACATCTGTGAAAGGCATCAATTCTAATTTTATCAGGTCTCCAAAGCACCAGGATACCACCAGAAAGGCCAGCTGACTCCACAGCATAAGATTCCCAAGATCTAGAAATCTGCCACCGAATCCGAGCCAAGCTGTCACCAGATAGGCGAGTTTCCATCAGGATACATATCAAACATATGAAGCTGCTGAAGCCTCCCAAAGGAGGAGCGAAACGAGGGTTTTTGGGCCCCTCGCATGTTCCATGAGAGAATCTTCATGCAGAGTGTAGGGAAGGCGAGACCCCACCAGAGTCCCCAGTCACCTGCTCCTCAAGATGATCAGCATTCACTGGAAGTCCGTCGGACCAATAACACTACCATCCAACCCCATAGATGACTCCCTGACCATAACTGAACAATCCTGCAAAATGGCTCCCTTAAGTAGGGCAACCGCAGCTTCATGGACCGAACCGTCCACCTGATCTGGCTGAGAAATCCCTGAGGCAGACCCCGTGGCCAGACAATCTCTTCGACGGGATTTCTGCAACCTCGATCCGGCAGGTAAATCCTTCGAGGCCGCAAAAGTAAAGGGAGCTGAAGCACTGCTTTTACCCTGAATCTGGGCTTTCCCTTTAGCTTTAGATGCCTTGGGACCACTCGTTGCACCTGAGACTCCACTGGCCGAGCCCTCTTAGACGGGCCCGAATGGGCTTCTCCCTGGGGCTTCAACCCCCCAAATGGGTTAGGTGGACATTCCAAACTTTCAGACATAACAGGAACTGAAACTAAGGACTGAGACCCAGGGACCACAGACAGTTCCTTCATTCCAACTGGCACAAAACACCCTTCCGGCACTCAGAAACCAAACCGGCACAGAACCCCCCTCCCGGCACACCAGACGCAGCATTCAAACCAACCTTCAGCAGAGAACCCTCCCCAGCTGCAGCTGGCCCACCTAAGACAGAATGGCACATAGAGACAATAGAACATGGCTTCAGACTAGGCGAGGAAGAAGCTTGAGTCGAGCACCAGAGGAAGATACCAGGCCAACCACCCCGCGACCCACCTGTCTTCGTGCCACTTTCTTCGGAAGTTTCCAACCATCTCTCGGAGCAGGGGGGGGAAGACGCTGGGAAACCAGAAGGAGAAGAGACCGAAGGGGCAAACTGCACACCCTGAGGGGGTTTCCTCCGCCGAACCGCTGCCATCCATGGGCCATATACCAGAGAAGACGACTGAGCAGAGGAATTAGAAGCTTCCCCACATCCACCGGAGAGGTGCAGAGAACCACAAGAACTGCAGATGTTTTCAAGATGCTCATAAGAGAATTGTTGCCAAAACGGAGCTCCAGTCCCCCTGATACGAGCCCCTGGCCAGAGAGGCTTGCTCAGATCAATGGAGACACATGCTCGAGCAAAGCTTCCCCGCTTTTGGTTCTTAGTAGCTTCATCAGCAAACAGAAATTGCCCAGCCACCGCCAGAATCGAAGCAAGGATCTCGTCAGACCAAAATTCAAGAGGAAGCAGGGGAAGACGGATCCAGATTAAAGCCTGGACGATGGAGCTCTCCGAAGGGAAGAACTCCTCTTTCCATTCAGCAATAGCCAGAGGCTGGCCGTTCACAACCCAGGGGCGCCCAAGCACGAGAGGCAGAGCACTAGCATCATCAAATCTCAGCAAATAGTGTCGATTCGCCAAGGCAATTGCTTCAATATCCCCAGAAATTCCAGCTCGGTGGAACTCACGCACCAAAGTCTCAGGCGGAATCCAATGAGCCAAGCTTCGAATGAATACAGTCTGATGCCTCCAACGATCAGCCTCCACCTCCAGAGATTGCTTGGGAGCCTGAATGATGTCAGGAAACAGTCGCTCCAATTCAGCAACCTCCACCAGAGAAGGCAAAGGCAAAACCCATTCAAACCCACCATTGCGGCCCCGATTCCACGGTGATGCAGAGCCCTTTGGAACATCAGACCCCACCGGAGGCTGGGAAGATGAGGCAGCCATACAAGCCCCAGAGATGATCGGAACCGACACCAGATCATCGGAAATCCAAGAAGGAAGATTCCGATTGCACGAATATAAAAGCAGCAAATTTCCTGTAGACAGGTGCTTTAAGAAACGGACATGTCAAAATCACTGTAGACAGGCTTCCCAAACACTGTAGACAGGAAGTCGCCCAGAAGTCGCACACGAAATCGCCCACGAAGTCGCACAGAAGTCGCTTTTTTTACGTAATTAAGAAAGGTACTTTAGTCGGCTTCTCTCTATATTTAGATATTTACATATATTAGAGTTTCTTATATATATATATATATATATATATATATATATATATATATATATATATATATATATATATATATATATATATATATATAGAAAAGTGATCTACAAAGACCAAGATGTTAGCACATAAGAATCACAAGTTTTGGATGCTTCTTCTTTATGCATTGAGTCAGCCAAAATCATGAACTTGTATTATACTACAAAAATGTAGATGTGAGAGTTTTGATGTATAAGCAACATATTCTAAAATATATGGATTTTTAAATAGCTATTATTTGTTTTGTAGGATATATCCATTTTACCACAGTCCAAATTTCCTCCATCGCAGGGTCATCATGTTCGCAGTAAATGATGAGGTAAACCATCTCTCTCCACTCCAAGTTATACTGCCCTCAAAATTTTTTCATGAACTGGTGCTTTTGTTTCTTTTTAATGATTTGGGAACTAGGTGTCCTGGGATTGTGATGTCTTTATAAGTTTGAGGTTCTAACATGCCATGAATTAAAGTTCTGCCATTCAACCGTAGCCTATCCACCTGGTGGAGCTGTTGGTATAAACCTTTTATTGTAGAATTTTTTATAATTTTTTTTATTATTTGATAATTATATTTTTAAAGTTCTATAAATTTGACAACTAGACTACATATTTTTAAAATTAAAATGATAAAAGACATTACATTACATTTTTAATTATCTAGCCATTATATTATCAAAAATCATCATTATAAGTTAAAAATACTTTATAATTTAATAATAATAATAATATAATAATATCAAAATATCATATTATAGTATTTAACATAGTATAGAATAAATAATCTTATATAATAACTATAATGTAATATTATTGTAATATAATTTTTTTATTATTTATAATTATATTATTAAATTTATAATATAGTATAATAATATAAGAGATAGAAATGACTAGATTTAAATGTTGCTAAATCTACCTCCTATAATATTGTATCAATATATTATTATAAGTATTATAATATTATCTTATTTTACACTAGATAATTATCCTATACTAATATTTTCATACCATATTTTTATATTTTGTTAAAAACATAACAAGTCTTATATTAAGATGATAGCAGCTTAACACCTTTTAGAAGGCCTAAAAAGGCAAGAAAATTTCCACCAGTCTTGAAATATAAGACTCCGTGATAATTAGGAAATTTAAAATGTTGAATTTGTTATAGAACTAAATAATCTCAAAGATTAATTATATTTATATGTATAGAAATCTAAACATAACTATATATATATATTGTTTTTAGAAATTTCGAGGATGATTGCATTCAAAAAGAAAGAGGCCACATGAGACATAAAGATTAATTATATTGATATATAATGTGAGTCGATCCAAGTTTGGGCAAACATGGTTCAAGGCACCGCAGCTTCTCCAGTAGACAAACAACTTCTGTGACCAGGGAAGACTTGGTCATCCTCAAACATCGGCATGGACGAGAAGAAACGAGCAGACCTTGTTTTGTTGCTCAATACCTCCGCCCTGGTATTCTCTTCCAAGAGGTTTGACATGTTCATCAATTTACCTGCCATTTATCTTCGGATGTTTGTTTCCTTGCCCTGTCTCTCTGCGTTCATATCCCATCCGCTGCCTAACATTTATTTGAAACTGTTGCAGTAATTTGGATGCAGTAACCAGCCCTCAGAGAACGAAACACTCTTTTCTGGACCATCAAACCAGAATGAACACCTGTAATGAATTCTCTCCTGTGCCAGCCCAGTTCTCCCTGATTGTCCGATCGTGCCTGCACAGATTGACCGTGCCAGATAGAGCACACTTGTACCATTGCCATTGCATGATTGCACGAATCGCATGCGCAATGCACATGGTCAATCGTGCACCTAGCGTGCTTTGTGCATCAAAAGCTGATGGACAAGAACTTTCCCCTCCTGCATCTTAAAGCCCATTTTGTGCATCGAATGCACAGATTAACCGTGCCAGATAGAGCACACTTGTACCATCGCCATGCAGCGCACCGCATGCATGATGGTACGGATGCACGAACCGCATGCGCAATGCACATGGTCAATCCGTGCACCAGCGTGCTTTGTGCACCAAAGGCTGATGGACAAGAACTTTCCCCTCCTGCATATCTTAAAGCCCATCTTCCCTGATAAAATTAAACTTGGCTGCAGGAAACCTCCAGCCAAAATTATTCAGGCCACCTTATGTTTCCATGACCCCCCTTTCACCTAGAAAGCATTTCTCCAAGAATTCGAGTGGCACTGCCCTTCGCTGGTATTAACATCATGTACAGAATTGATACATGGTATGATATTACTTTATTCTCTCTCCAGTCCAGTGCACTCACCATGTAGTGCTCATTTCGGCTGTAATACATGCATATTTAGTAGGGTCTATTCTGTCGGCCCTTCCCCACTTTGAACGTCTCAGTAAAATTATAACAGCAGCTTACATTGAGTCAATGCAGGTAGTCAACAACAACGCCAAACACACTGTACCTTCTGAGCTGGCTAGTTTCAAATCATTTACTTATAAGAAGTTTGATGAGAGGAGGCTTCATGGAAGCTTCGCACAACAAGTCTTGCAATAATGCAAAACTGCACAATTAGCTACAGGGTACACATCAACCATCAACTGAAGCTATCATTCAAAGCTTGAATGGCCGCCATGGGGATCAAGGATAAACTATGACCGATAAATACATTCCAAGTACGGGAACTCAGTGCAAACAGTACAACAGACAGGGTTTTGAACAACAAAAGTTTCGACTTCTTCAATTCAAGACTACACATTCAGTTGTTTTCAAATATTGCATTGCATTGTTGATCATACCACCCTTCCACCCTTCACAGTTAGCACATCAAGAACTGCAAACTACTCCTAAAATCTAAGAAAATTAAAATTCATCAGAACTTTTAATGCCCATAAGAGTGATTACAGTTCAACCATGGCAAATATTTTTTTCTTTGTATCTCCCCTGAAAACCACTAGAGACCCAGAAACCACCCCATGTAAGATACCTCTCTATGACCTGTATTGCTCGATCACAAAAGCTATATTTACAGGAGAAGCTCAAGCGCACACAAATAGGACTGAATGAGAGGGCACTTGAACCACTTGGTGAAGGAGCTTAGTCCAGTCTTTATGCATGCACTGATTGGATCAATGACCTGCCATGGTTGTGCTCACCTTCATAGGTAACAATGAGCATAGAGGGATCATCAACACACCTTTCAACATGCTTTCTTGCAGGACAGCCTCTCATGCTGCTACATTTATAGTATCCCCTGCATGAATTCAAGTTTGTAAATTTTCTAAGACGACTGAATTTGAGGATGGCAAACAAAAACTTTTAATAACTAGGTTAAACATCAATTAATAGAAAGGAATATTTACTATAAATCAGACTCCACTTCCAATACAGAAATGACTGACTTAGAGCTTTTAGCATCAGCTACAAACCTCTATTCTGAGGGAATCCATGGCTAGCCTTATAAATTTGCCTTTAGCATTTGGAAACAAGATGAAGAAAATGGCTAGGGTGGTTCCTTGTTTGTGTTGTTATTTTGTCATGACAAATTATATCTCATGGATTTTATTGTGATGTCTGGGATATCTCCAATAAAAAACCTTTACCTTGAGGGAGATAAGATGTCAGGAAGCTGCCCATCCTGGATAAACAAATAGGATAAACCCACTTTGCAGTAATATTCTGTGAAATACTTAACCTATTCTTATATTAATTCCTCTGTATTGGAATGAATAAATCCTCAAATCATTCATTGAATATCAGCGATTAATTAGTCCAATGTTTAATGATCTTTACTGAATCTAAATATCATTGATATGACAGCAAGGAGGGCAATGAGTAAACCATGAAGACAGATACCGAGTGAGTTCCATAGGGGTGGAAGTGGTCCAGATAATATCCATCTGAATCCATTTCTGTGCCCAAATCTATCTAGATATGGATACGAATTTAAGTATCTAATAGATATCCACATCTGTATCCATATCTATCAGTCAGAAAAATGAATATATGGATGGACAACTAACCAGTCCATAAGTGAATAACTGGTTCTATTTGCAATTCTATTATATAGCTTTCATTAACTTTAAAGGGAAATAAGTGACAACATCAACATGTCTTTAACTTAGTTTTCCTTCATATACGTGGTACAGTTATTGCAGATTCATGTAGCCAACCCCATGTAGTTGCAAAAAGGCTTAGAAAGTTGAGTTGAGTATCCGTGGTACAGTTATTGGCTCATACAGTTTACCCAATTTATATCCACATTTTCATATGTACCATCAACATCTGATTTATATACAAATCCATTTAAATAAATATGGATATGAATTTTTGTCTCCGATTAATATCCATAGGGGAATCTTATATCCGATCAGTATCCGATCCATCTCAGCTCTGATTCCACAATTACAAGGTTAAAGTTGCTATTGAAGGTGAGATATCTTCCACAAATCCATGAAAGGGAAAACAAAAAAGCATCAGGAGTGTACTATTTACCTAGGATGAGGAGAACCCTTGATTGGCTTCTGGCCATACTTCCTCCATGAGTATTCATCAACAGGAATATCAGCAACCTTGTTGCTTATGGCAGGCACCTTGATAGATCTCTTCACTCTTAGCTTCCTACAAAAAGGACTCAACAGTAAGAACTATTATCCAAAGCCAGGACCCATGGAACAAAACCAATAGAAAGTGAACCTGAGTTCAAAAGCCTAACCTCTTCTTCGAGCAATGACACCTTCCTGCAGTGGCACATCTGCCACTCCCATCCTCCCCTCTTCCAGTGCACCTCCTCCTCGGAGGCTGTTTCAAATTCATCGGATTGGATGATTCTGGCCCACTGCTTAAGTGGAAGGGTCTTCCATCTAAGCTCGCCACGCTTCCATCCACACTCAGGGATGACAGGAAGGACCTTGAGGATGATCCAGCCGTGCAACTAGAGTTATCAAACTTAAGATTTATCCCACTATTGCTTCTTGTATACATCTCGCTCTGGAATTTCAACTGCTGCTGAAGTTGAACTTTTGGTTGTCCTGCTGCTGGTGGAGGAAATGGGGGTGCGTGGGGGGCACCTGTGGGCCAAGTTGGAGAACGCATCTAGAGGCAGCATCCGCGTCCGCGTCCGCATCCAATACAGAGTTCTCAAGAAATATTCTTTGGGGAATTTTGGCAGTAGAACCTAATTCTCTTATTTGAAATTCTATTGG
Organism: Calamus simplicifolius; assembly: GCA_900491605.1. Classification (NCBI taxonomy): domain Eukaryota; kingdom Viridiplantae; phylum Streptophyta; class Magnoliopsida; order Arecales; family Arecaceae; genus Calamus; species Calamus simplicifolius. The sequence goes on along the minus strand of UESW01002190.1, from coordinate 129,478 downwards.
ACCCCTTGGGAGAAGTTGGAGAGGCACTGGAGAGGGAACTGACCTAGATGCTATTGGGCTATCTAAAAAGATCTTATGATTGAAGGGGGGCAGAGCTTTGTTCAACCTTCTAATCCTTGCATGACCCACTTCATTGCTAAGCTTGGAAAGTACTTTCTTAAATCTAGAAACAGCCTCTTCAGTATCGGCCACTAGATTTCTATGTCTGTAGACAAGGAGCTGATCCTTTGACTGAGATAGAAGATTGAGGACTCTGTGGCAGCTTTCTACAGCAACCCTATTAGCTAGTTCCACTTCCTCCATCTTAAGGTGCCACAAACCCCAAAAGCTCAGTGCTTAATCCCAGGCCATCGCCATCTGTTAAGTGTTAGTAACTCACTGCGGAGGCTAAAGAAAATGGAAAAAAAGCAAGATTTTGATGAGTTCTCCATGTTCTTCTAAGTCAAAAAAGAAAGCACACAGTAGCATTAGATTACTCACTTGCAAATTAAACACAATAAAGGGAGAAAAACAAGAAAATAGCTGCCAACAAAACAAATTAAAAACCCTAGAAGAGCCCCATAAAATTTTAATCCCAAAAGCTAACGACATTAAAAAAAAAAAAAAAATCAAAACGTGCTTGGAAGGCAGATCACCAGAAATCGATTTAAAAATAAAACGAGGAAGTAGAAAACAGGGAGAACGAGTTACGATTTGAATCCACTCAAGCCATGAACAAAGGTGAAAACTTGAAGCGACTGCATGAACTCCAATCAAAGAGAGACAAAACCACGCGATGGATTGAAGATTTAACACCAAAATCAACCTCAAAATCTCAACTCATGAGGAAGAAAGAAAGGGGGGAAGAAAAGAAGGAAGCTCGAAGAAGGCTGGCTAACCTCGGATTGGGCACCTTCCGCTTATCTCTCTATTCACTCATCAGTCATTACAAAATAAAACAAAGTACCTCCCAGCACCGAAGAAACAAAATAAATTGGAAGCATAAGATAAACTCCGGGATGGAGGCTTGAGGGCACGGCAAATCACAGATACATTCTTCTTCTGGTGTATCCCGCACCTTGACTTAATCTTTACCGTTGATTGGATCTACGTCGCTATCAGACGGTGGGGGGTCCGACAGGAAGACCACGTTATTTATTTTTTTCCTTTTATTAATCGGTTGGGTTTATGGACTGATGCTTTTGGTATTATTTATTTCTCTTTCCTCCTGAGCCTTGCCGAAGTGCGTGCGTTCGCCAGCGGGGATGGGTCAGCTGTGACGAATGAGAGTGAGACACGTGTCCATTGTTGGATACGCGTCGATGGGCATGTTAACCGAGTGTGCCTTTGCTCGGTAGCCGGGGAGATGAGACGGGAGGTGGGGCCGACGGTGGCAGTGGGTCGTTGACTACGGCGGGGACCACGGTCGCCCGGCAAGCCTCAATTAGCGGTGCAATGGGGGACGGTTTTAGGTGGCTCCAGACCTGGACGAACGAAAAGTCTTGCTGCACGGCGCGGTACAAAATAAGCGTATCGATGATTAATTAGCACGCAACGATATTAAAGAATGATTTAGCTTATTGATTATTAATAACGAAAAGAAATTAACGTGCGATACGTACACGTATTAAAAATAAAAATATATATTTTTTATTTTTAGCAACCGCATATACATCACCACGTGGTGCAATTTTTGTTGCACCGTATACAATACAGTAAAGCCTTTTTATAACATAACCCTTGCAAGATGTGGTTTTAGGCTCATGGTAAGGCAAAGCGTGATGAATTGCTACAATCAAAAAAGTCTTGCTGCATCGTGCGTAATGCATAATAAGTATATCATATGCACGCGCTAATTATCGTATTCAATGCAACTTCTGCTGCATAACATACATACATATATATATATATATATATATATATATGTATGTATATATATATATATATGTATATATATATATGTATGTATATATATATGTATGTATATATATGTTGCCGTCGGAATCTGTCCTTCGACTCGAACGTGATCGGTCTTCTGATCGGGCTTCCTCCTGGGCGGACCTGTACAGAAGTCCTCACGCGAGAGGCATTGGGGGTGGCCCTCCGTGGAAGACCCTCCGATATTCAAGTTAAGGGGATCGACGATCAACAGAAATGAGGAGAAGGATCTCTCTGGGGAGTCCCTCCACGGGCGGCCAATCGGGAGTACATACGGAGCGCTGACGACGGAGAGAAAAAAAGGAGAGGGAGCAGAGAGAGGGAGTGAGAGTGAGCCAGAGGCTGTGCACGGGAGCTTATGCGCGTACCTGAGAGAATCTGGGAGTGTCTTATTTATAGGCAATCACCCGAATCTTGAGCACCTTCTGAAAGGTTCGAAGGTTGTTGGGATACGGAGATGATTCGAATCAAGTCATTGTGAGGCCGGTGGGATCCGTATCTTGTTTGTTGGAGGATCGACGGCTGGGAGAGCTCTCTGATGGCTTGAGGTCTAATGACTGCGTAGGTCCCAGGCCATTATGCAGATCTTAGGCCACTCCTCGATACGATTCTTCGTTTGGGATTCCGTTACACTAGACTTGGGCTCTCCTGTGTCAGGCTCTGCGAAGGTGCATGTCGAGCTACGGGTTACTTGGGGAAGCCGAGCTATGGGATGCTCGGGGAAGCTGAGCTATGGGTGGCTCGGGGAGGCTGAGCTATGGATCGCTCGAGAGAGCCGAGCTATGAGTTGCTCGGGGAAACCGAGCTATGGATGGCTCGGGGGAGCCGAGCTATGGATGGCTTGGGGGAACCGAGCTATGGGTTGCTCGGAGAAGCCGAGCTATGGATGGCTTGGGGAACCGAGCTATGGGTTGCTCGGAGAAGCCGAGCTATGGATGGCTCGGGGGAGCCGAGCTATGGGTTGCTCAGGGAAACCGAGCTATGGATGGCTCAGGGGAGAGCTATGGATGGCTCGGGGGAACCGAGCTATGGGTTGCTCGGGGAAACCGAGATATGGGTTGCTTGGGGAAGCCGAGCTATGGATGGCTCAGGGGAGCCGAGCTATGGGTTGCTTGGGGGAGCCGAGCTACGGGTTGCTCGGGAAAGCCGAGCTATGGGTTGCTTGGAGAAGCCGAGCTATGGATTGCTCGGGGAAGCCGAGCTATAGATTGCTTGGAGAAACCGAGCTATGGATTGCTCGGGGGAACCGAGCTATGGATGGCTCGGGGAAGCCAAGCTATGGATGGCACGGGGAGCCGAGCTATGGGTTGCTCGGGAAAACCGAGCTATGGCTCGATCCGCCGGATCATACTAGCTAGCTCGTTCTTCGTAGGCGCAGCGTAGCAAGTAGGGGCTGGGGCTGATCTTAGCCCATTTGCACAGTTATCAATGCAATGGCAATTTTATCCCTCAACACATGCCCCCCACTCCCTAGTTCGAAGTGTAGGTTTGGGCATAGGGAGTATAACTTAGGTGGCGCAATCCGAATGGGGGGATCTGTATTTGGCAGCCTATGCAATGATGTCCTAATTAATGCTGCGTGGCCGTTCTGCCTTCTTGAGGTGGATCTATCGTTCCTTAGGGGCGAAGGCAACGATTGGGGAAGCACCACGTGGGAAATCTCGATCTTCACGGTGCCTGCAGCGGCGGTTCCGGACGTCTTGGTTGAGACGCCTCATCTTCTCCCTGAGGTGGTTTCTTTTAGGAAAAACGGGGTTGTAGCGGCGCCATCCCTATTCGTAGCGCTCTTTCGCTTTCTCTCAGAAAACTTCGTCTCCCCATTTTCTCAGCGACCTTGCCCAGCGTCTCTTTCAATCGAAAACATGGTGAGTCCGAATGATCAAGCTTCGGAAGTGACCCTGGCGGATCTGGAACGGATACACCACCTGTACAAGATTCCCCAGGATGTTACCTTGTTGCTCCCGACGGCTGAGGACAGGGTGACATTCGGATTAAGGAACGGAGCATTCTGCTATGAGGAAAGTTTGAGGGCAGGTCTCAGGTTTCCTCTTCATCCGCTGGTGCGGGAGGTGATGAGGTTCTACAATATCTGCTTCACCATGGTGGCTCCCAATAGCTGGCGCAACCTCATCGGATTCATCTCGTTGTGCGGCCATGTCAGGGTGACCGCGACCCTTTCGATGTTCAGGGTGTGCTACAATCTGGTCTTCGAGAGGGCCTCAGAGTGGCCTTACATCGGTCCCCGGAGGTCCTTCAAGATGATTTCGGATAACCCGTCGTCGATAAAGGAATGAAAATCGCGATTCTTCATAGTCGAGGGGAATATTGGCTCGGATTTCCCTCAGGTGTGGGGACGATACGTAAAGGATCCAGAAGCACATCCGAAGTTAAACGAGCAGGAGAAAAGGGATTTGATGGTGTTATGCGGCAGTCGAGCGCTTCCAGCCAGTGCCCTTCTATCGGAGGACGCTCTCTTCGCGGCCGGATTGAGTCCTGTTGATCCTCGTGGTGAGTATCACTCTGTAGCCAATAGCTTAATGTGATTCCATCTTTGATTTTTGCACAATCTAATGGGCGAATCATATTGCCCCTACAGCTGAAAGGTCGGCGTTCGTAGATCAAATGAGGGAGGAGCTGGGCAAGCACCGCAGGAGATCCGGCTCCAGCAGCAAGCACAGGGTCGAGAAGAGGTCTCGCCCTTCCGGCTCCCGCCCTAGGGGGATCAGGAGAGATGGCGATGATCGGCGCTCCTCGTCGCCGCGGGCCGGAAGTATCGAAGTTCCGGCGGCGCATGATCTTTCGGCGCCGGAGGAGGGTCTGTCAGGAGGCGAAGATCAGGATACCGCAGGGGTTTCGGAGGAGGCTGCTGAAATCTCCTCCCCACCTGTTGTCGTTTTGTCCGACGATGGCGAGGGAACGACGTCGGTTCACTTAGAGATCCCTATGGTCGGGGCGGCTCGGTCTCCCTCATTAGATGCCGGTGGCTCGGAGAGGTTGCAGGCGGAGGCGGGAGCGGCCTCCGCTTCGATCGAGGTGGAAGAAGTGGTTACAGCTGCCGAGGTTCGGCCTGGGCCGCTGGTGGGAGAGCCAGCAGGAGATGAAGGGATGGCCGAACCTGCCGAACCAGCGATCGAACCTCACGGGGTGTCTTCTGGTGAAGGGTCGTCCGCCGAGGCATAGGAGGCCCCGAGGGAGGCCAAAGTTCAAGAGGAGTCTGCTGGGGGTAGGAGAATGTTCGAGAAGGCAGAAGCAGAAGAGGAGGAAGGAGGAGGAGAGCCGTCAAGCGAAGGGGACGTTCGGGCCGGAGCTTCCCTCACCGGAGCCGAAATGCCCGAGGCCTCTCAAATGAGGGCTCTGGTGGAGGAGGCTGGCTAATCGAGGGCCTCTTGGGCCGCGGGTTACCAAGTTGGCTCCCTGAACGTAAACTTCTACTCACGCGATCCGGAGGTGAGCGCCATGTTCTCCGCTTTGATGTGGTCTGCGTTCCAAGGGGGAGAGAGTTCCTCGACAGGAGGGAATTATCCGGAGGACCTTGTCGAGATGGCCTTTAGGCACACTGGAGTACCAAACGAGGCTTTCCTTCTTCTCGAGATTGATGATCTTGCCCTCACGAGGATTGCTACGGTTATGCGTCTCGGATAAGTTGTCACACCGAAGTAGGGTCTTTAGTCAGTTAGTTCGACTGCATTCCTTACGTGTGCAATCCTTTTTGCAGAATGCCCTGATCATGAGAGCGCTGAAATGACGCTTGCATCTGGTCGTTGTAGCTTGGGCTCGGGCCCGCCAGGAGGTCGATCACCTCAAGGAGAGGGTGGATTCTACAGCTAGACTTTCCCGAGCCCTGGTGGTCCTCCAGAGGGAGCTCGAGGAGGCTCGCAGGGTTCTTGCAGTCGAGAGGGAAAGAGCCTCTCAACTCGCCACGCAGGTTAGCGAGCTTCAAGGCTTCCGCGATCAATCCGAGAAGGTCAGTCTGGAGCTATCTCAGACCAAAGCGGAGCACGAGAGCATGGTCAATTCCATGCAGCAGTTTTTGATAAGAGGTGGGACCAGCTGAAAGCCAACCACACTGAAGATAAGGGCAACTGGAGTAAGAAGCTCGAGGAGGAAGAGCACAGGTGTTGGCGGCAGTAGGACCACCTCATCCGTCTGAATAAAGAGCTCTTCGACACAAAGGATCGGCTGAAATGGTCGGACGAACGAGCTGCTCGACTCTATAACGAGCTTGACTACGCTCGTCAAGAGATTAGGGACGCTTAGTCCCGAGTGGATGAACTTAAAGAGAGCCTTCGCCAAAATCAATCGGCTAAATCGAAGGCTCTCAATAGGATCCAAGTGCTGGACGGCGAACTAGCTCAGCGGGGCGAGCAGGTAGGGCGTTATCTGTTTTATCCGTTTTGGTTTTTCGACTTCTGCCTTACTTGGCTCTTCGTCTGCTATTGAACAAGATAAGCCAGGAGTTTCAGGAGCGGTTGACGGCATTTGGAGAGGAGGCGGCCTGAGGCACCGAAGGATCTCCGAATTGGAGAAGAAATTGGCCGAGGCGAACGCGCGGGCCTCTTCAGCGGTGGAGGAGTACAAGAACTCTACCGAATTTGCCGAGGAATGCAGGGTGGCCTGCGCCGATGCATTCCGGTTCGACGAAGAGGAGGCGCGGGCTAAGATTGCTCAAACTTATCCTGACCTGGACTTGTCTTATTTGGAAGCCAAATATTACGAGACACGCACCCCATGGGCCGAGGAAGACGAATATGAAGAGATTTCTGACATCAATCTCGAAGCTGTTCTGGGAGTCGACGTTGCCGCCGAGGTATCCCGGTGGGATACCATCGAGAAGGGGGGGGCAAGCGACGCTCCCGCTGATCCTGCCACAGGAGACATCGGGTCTAATCCCAAGTCTTGACCATTTGGATGGTTTCTGTTTTTTTCTTTTGTAGTTTGACCGAAAATCAGTAAACGGGTCAGTTTTTCATTTATTTGTCTTTCTTGGATGGTTTCTTGTCTTAAATTTTTATCCCAACTGCGAGCGCCGCTTGGTTGGTTTTCTGGCTCGAATTTGAAGGAACATCTTGGTCGAGGACAAGGCATGGGGATAGCCCCGACGAAGGAGTCGAGCGACAACATAGCTTGGTGCAAAAGGAGGTTGAGAGACGATTCAATTCGGCTTAAGCTGAATGACACAATGGTTCGACCAGGGCTGAAGAATGAGATAGCTCGGCTAGGGCCGAGGGATGAAGTAGCTCGACTAGGGCCGAGGGATGAAGTAGCTCGGCTTGGGCCGAGGGATGAAGTAGCTCGACTTGGGCCGAGGGATAAAATAGCTCGGCTAGGGCCGAGGGATGAATTAGCTCGGCTAGGGCCGAGGGATGAAGTAACTCGGCTTGGGCCGAGGGAAATAGCTCGGCTTGGGCCGAGGGATGAAATAGCTCGGCTTGGGCGGAGGGATGAAAAAGCTCGACTTGGGCCGAGGGATGAATTAGCTCGGCTGGACGGGATCGGAAACCACAGAAGCACCCTGGCTAGGACCGGGGTAGTCCACCTTATCAGTGGCCAAACCGTGATCGTGCCTTCAACGAAAAGAGGGGAGTTTGTTGAATCCTTGCTGTCACCCCTTTATTCTTTTTGGTAAAGGGAGGGTTGGCCTTCGCGCTTCTTTATTACCCCTGTCAGTGCTTTGTCTTTTCCAAGGTAGGTCGATTTTCGTTTCGCCGAATTGGGTAGTACGGCTCCGCAGCCAGCAAAAGATCGCCCCGACACTTCTCGAGGGACCTTTGCTGTGTCGATCTTTTCCAATGCAGGCCGCTTTGGCGTGTAGTGTAAGTACTTATTTGCCATTGGAGGATGTTATTTTTGCGGGACGATCCCCCAGTTCTGCCAGTATCTGCAAGATCGGCGGACGATTTTCTGTATTTAAAGCTCGTGATCTGGGATCAGAGACAATCTTTTGCATGCATCATGGTTCAGGCGATGCGCTTGGCGCGCAACGTGGGGCGCTGTTTTCATTTCAGGAGGCCACGTGGTGGCGTGGGTTAGGCGTTTTGAACCTCGGGGCTTTCTGTTCTGATAGCTGCTCCCGGTTTGTCTCCGCCTATAAAAAGGGGAAAGAGGGCTGTGTTGGGCCATCCCAGAGTTTTCTTTTCTATGAATTGTGAAGGCACACACAATGCCTATCTCTCTGGGGCTTAGAGCGGGAGGACCGAGCTTTCTTTCTGCAAGTCGTCCTCCTTCGGATAGCTGGGGTGATGAAGGAGCCGCCGGAGGGTGGCTCGTCCTCAAGAAAGGGGTTCTGGAGATTGTATGGAGAGCGCACGGAGGTTTGCTTAGATCGCATAGAGAGCACATATACGCTTCCTGTGTGTCCTTTGCGGTTCACCCTTGGGGACGCAGGGTAGGAAGTGTATGCGTGCTCCCCATGACTTGCGTGAACTTCTCCTCCTCCCCTGGTTCGGATTCCTGGGCTCGTCCGCCCGGGAATCTTTTGCCACGTGAGGAGGGGATGATGGTGTGTTATCCGCTAGTACATTGCCTGTTGACTCGGGCAGTGGCTAGCGGTACACACTAGATTTGGGGGAGTGCCCCGTTATCAGGGTCCGCGAGCTTTCTTCCTACTCGTCGGAGGGCCCTGATGATGGGTGGCTTGGGACAAGGCTCATCCACCCTTTCTGATTTCTCTGATATCTTGGGCTATGCCGAGATATCATTATTAACTGAAGCTGATCGCAATAGTCGGGCCGAGTCATCTGCTCATTATCAGCGCGAGCTGATTGGTTTGTGGCTTGTCTGATTTTTTGGATCGGATGCCGAAGCATCATTGTCACCCAAAGCCGTCTTGGAGCAGTTCGGCTGAGCTATGTACTCATCTTTATTTCCTGTGTTTCAACGTACTTGTAATGCCTCTCAAGCGGTTGTAATTCGTTTCGATGGCAATGAAATAAAGAAAGTTTTGTCCTTTCTCCTAGTTTATGTTTCTTTTGTGCCGAGAGTTGTTGCTCCCGTGTCGTAACATACTTCACCACTCTATTTTTTTCCTAAATCGCGGCTCGGTTCTCAGTAGGGGAAACCATCTGTTCCTATTTGAGGGGAGACCTGGGTGGTCGTGCGGACTCACGCGGTAGGCATGATTTTGAAACAAGTGTTTCTTCGAAGAGAGCTCGTATGTCTCTTTTTGGGCAAAGGGGAGGCCCTTTACCTCTACCAAAGCACTGCGAGGCGCTAACCTCGTCTAGGGGTGCTTAAGAAGCTACTTGGCTCGTCCGAGCTCCCAGATAGTATCTTACTTGGCGCAGGATAAGGCGTGGAGATATCGCTCATTCTTGGCCAAGAATTTTTGTGCTACCCAACCCGGTCGGGGCTTATAAGCTGCCCGAATCCAGATAGAACTTTAGAGATCGCTTAGTCTGGTCGGGATTTGCGATAACGAGACATGCGTCTTGGACTTATGCTGGGGCCTTGATAGTGGGAAGAGTACCTCGGCTTTTGCCGGGATTCTTAGCAGTAGAACACATTCCATGACTTTGGCCGGAGTTCGGAGATTTATTGTTCAGCCCTGCCGAGGTTCGGAGATTTATCGCTCGGCCCGGCCGAGGTTCGGAGATTTATCGCTCGGCCCTGCCGAGGATCGGAGATTCATTGCTTGGAGGGGTAACTCGGTTGTCGCCGAGACTCCGGATGTTTGGTTCCTGCTAGATTTGGCGCGGAACACCAAAGCGAAACAGGTGGCGCATGGGGATGCCCGATATTTATGATTTGGCTATTTCTGAGGGAAGCGAGTCAGCATCAGCTGCTGACGCTCTTTTCTTTTTCGCACTTCTCAAAGGGCGGCCGATTTGAGGCAATTCGGTGGAGTTTCGAGGACATTTACTCCACGAGGGCCCGGCAGATCGGAATGAACCCAGTTTCTAGAGAAGGAGGGGGGTTCTTGAGTAATTCGTCGATGTTTATCGATTTTCCTTGGGAGGGGGCACGACTCTTCACTTCCCGTGGGCATTAGCCAAAGTGGCGACACGCGGTAGATTCTCACGGGTCGGGATTAATGACCCGACTGCTCGAGATACTCACTAGGGCGGTATAAATATGGGCGAGGGGATGTCAGTATTCGTCATCCCCTCGGCTAGCCTTTCAACAGCTCCTGAGAGCGGGTATGGCTTCTCACGGGGAAGGGCAATCGAACGAAGAGTCGGGCATTGTTAGCAATGGCCGTGGGGGCTCCCAGGGGAGCCGTTCCTCCATGACTGTCGATGGCATGGCCTTGGCGTCAGCTCTTACAGGCCACGAGCAGCTCGAGAAGGTGGTCGAGGAGTTTCTCGCCGTTTTCGCAAGGGAGGCCGAGGCTTTCGTCGGATCATAGACCGGCAGGAGGGGGAGATAACATCCCTCCGTCAACAAGTTGCCGAGCTGTCTCGGTGCATGGAGGACCCAGCAGCTCCTAGGGGGAGACAGTAGGCCTCTGTGAAGGCCATTTTTTACTTTTCTTTTTCTTTTTGTATTTCTCTCTATAATGAATGAAGAGTGAACTTTTTTGGCAATCTTTCATTCCCTGCTGAGATCACTGCATGATCCATGAGAAAGGAAAAACCGTTTGTCCCTGTTCAAGCCAAAGGGAGACCTGGGCGGTCCCGTGGGCTTACGTGGTAAATCGTGGTCCCGTAGTTCCGTTTGTAGAACGAGATAGGCGCTTAGGCAGTAAGGCGCAGGGACACTGCTCGGTTAGCCCAAGGATTTAGTAGCAGGAGAGGTTCCCCGACTTTGTATGGGGTTCTTAGATGGCCGTGTAGGGCCCGTCGAGGCCTTTAGGGGTTCGCTAAAGGCGCGGACTTTGTGCCCGCTGACGATTTTGCACTGGCCAAAGCTCTGGGGACTGTTCGGAAGTCCTTCAGTTTTGATCGAGGTTTGCGTGCTTCGATTTTAGCCGAGGCTCATGCACTTCGGTTCTAGCCGGGGCTTTATGCACTCCGGTTTTGATCAGGGCTTTATAATCCATCACTCGGCCCAGCCGAGGTTCGGAGGTTTTTTACTCGGCCCAGCCGGGCTTCGGTGACTTGTTGCTCGGCCCAGCCGAGGTTCGAAGATTAGTTGCTCGGCCCAGCCGAGGTTCGGAGATTAGTTGCTCGGCCCAGCCGAGGTTCGGAGATTGTTGCTCGGCCCAGCCGAGGTTCGGAGACTAGTTGCTCGGCCAGCCGAGGTTCGAAGATTAGTTGCTCGGCCCAGCCGAGGTTCAGAGATCTCCTGCTTAAACAGGTAACTCGGTCGTGCCGAGGATTGGTAAGCAGCATCTGTTTCTTTTCACGATTTTTGGTGATATAATTCATGGTGATTATGTCATGAATTATGAAACAATATGCCAACAAAAATTTAAGAAGGCGAGCCTATATAGGGCGTACCCTACTGATGATACTTGCGAAGGTTGTCCGAATTCCACATCCGAGGGATGGATCTTCCGCTTAGATCTTACAGCTTTTAGGTCCCGGGTCCGACGACCTCCACTACTTGGTAGGGGCCTTCCCAGTTTGGGGCTAGCTTTCCTTGCTCCAGTGGTTTGGAGACAGATGCTTTCCGGAGAACAAGGTCGCCGGCAAGAAAGCTTTTCCTTTGACTCTGGAGGCATGGTAACGGGCCACTCTTTGCTGGTAGGCAGCTATTCTGATCCGAGCTTTTTCTCTGATCTCCTCTACCAGGTCAAGGTTGGCGCGAAGCTGCTCATCACTGGCTTCCTCCGAGTAGCTTTCCACCCGCAGGGAAGGGAGTCCTATCTCCATGGGGATGACGGACTCTGTGCCGAAGGCCATTCGAAATGGGGTCTCGCCTGTGGGCACTCTCGGGTATTGCGGTAGGCCCATAGGACATGGTGTAGCTCGTCCGCCCATCTGCCTCGGGCTCTGGAGAGCCGAGCTTTGATCCCTTAAAGCAAGGTTCGGTTGGTTACTTCGGCTGCTCCATTAGCCTGTGGATGCCCAACCGAGGTAAGGCGTGATGGATCCCATGCTCCTCACAGAACCGACGAAACTTCGGATTGTTGAATTGTTTGCCGTTGTCAGTGATGATGGTGTGCGGGAGGCCGAAGCGGCAGATGATGGATCTCCACACGAAGTCCCTGGCCCGAGCCTCAGTTATTTGAGCGACTGCTTCCGCCTTGACCCATTTGGTGAAGTAATCGATGGCGACGAATAAAAACTTCCGTTGCCCCGTGGCGAGTGGAAATGGGCCGAGAATGTCCATTCCCCACTTGGAAAGGGCCAAGCGGAGGAAATGGGGACCAGGCTGGCGAGGGGAGCCTTTGAATACTCGAGTGTCTTTGGCATGGGTCACAAGCTCGGACAAGGTCGTCAGCATCCTTTTGCATGGTTGGCTAATAGTAACCTTGACGCAGCACCTTGTGGCATAAGGACTGGCTCCCCAGAGGGTTGCCGCAAATCCCCTCGTGTACCTTCCGAAGGGCATAATCAGCTTTAGATGGGCGAAGGCATCTAAGCAATGGCATAGAGAAAGATCGCTTGTAGAGCTGGTCATCAATCAGTACATAGTGGGTGGCTTGCAGCTTTAGCCTTCTAGCTTCCCTTCGATCGGCCGGGAGCAACCCTTCTTTAAGGTACTTCAGGATGGGGTCGAACCATGATGGTTCGGCCTCAACTTGCATCACTCGGCAGCTTCACGATACTGGGTCTCTCCAAGATCTCCAGGTGGAATTTTCGTTCGGCGTCCATTGATTCTGCAGTCACCAGTCGGGATAATAGGTCGGCACGGGAATTTTCAGATCTAGTGTTGATCCATTTATTGATTTTGATGATTAATAAAGGAATTGAGTATATTTGTTTGATTACTAATGGATTTTATAAGTGTTTCAGGACTTAAATTTATTTGATCAATTTAAAGGAATTAAGAAATGAATTTTGAATCAAATACAAATCAAAGATTTCAAAGTTTCAGAGCTTGGAGTCGACACCTAGAAAGTCTGGAGCCGACCCCATGGCCAATTCAATTTTAATCTGATTTTTGATACAATCCGGAGCCGACACCTAGAGTTTCGGAGCCGACACCTAGAGTTTCGGAGTCGACACTTACAGTGTCTGGAGCCGACTCCGATGCGGGACAGAACTTGATTTTTTGAGCATCCTGGAGCCGACACCTACAGTTTTCGGGAGCCGACACCTGACGATGGCGAGCCGACACTTACTTTTTCGGAGCCGACTCCTCACGAACTCAGAAATTTCTATTTTTGGTAAAACGATTGGAGCCGACACCTGAAAAGTTGGAGCCGACTCCAACCTGACTGGGACAAAATTTAAAATGCCAGATCAGCTCTAACGGTAATATTTCCTTTTTACCTAATTTCTAACGGATATATTTTGTTTCCAGGTACACTCCAACGGCTAGTTTCATCCCAAAAATGGATTGAAGAAAATCTATAAAAAGGGGGAAGAACACCCGTTTGAAAAAAAGAGAGGAAAAAAGAACGGAAAAGAGAAATAGTTCAAATCAAAAATCCGAGAAACCCTGAGCCTGAAATCAAGAGAAAATCCTTCAAACTCAAATCCTTCCACTCCAAAAAGCTCAAAGAGGAATCCAAGGCGTTCAAATCAAAAATCGGTGGATTTCCCAAATTGAAGAAAAAGCTCTGTTTCTTCCATTTCCAATCTTCTCAACTGCAACGACTGTGAGGGATTAAAGCTGAGGCTTGATTCATCATTCCAAAGGGAGAAGAGGAAAAGAAGAAAAGAAGAAAAGCTCAAAGCCAAACAACTTCAAATCAGGCTTTTCTAAACTTGTTTATTATTTTGAATATTTGCTCATTGAGGAGCTGTGTATCTTTGAAAAACTATATTCTTCTTGTTTGTGCCTAGTTCAATCAAGGGATTGAACTAGTGGAGGTTGTTAACCTCGGGTCAAGCTAGATTAGCTTGAGTTTAGGGTTGTGTGCTGGTGAGCCCGAAAAACCGGCTGGGTTCGTTGTGATCCCGGGTAAAACAACAAGTTTGGGTTGTGAGCTTGTAAAACAACTCGGCTGTAATCGAGGAGATTATAGTGTGGACCCAAGTGGATCTTGGGAGTGGACGTAGGTGTTGGATACACCGAACCACTATAAAATCTTTGTGTTTGCGTGCTTCTATTGTCTCTATCTCTATCTATCTCATTGATTGTGCTTTATATTTGCATTGCATTTACTTTCATTCATCTTAAGTGTTGGCCCAGATGGCAACCCAAGAGAGGGGGGGGGGGGGGGGGGAATTGGGTTCTTATAAATTTAAGTCTTTTTGACTTTAGTTGATTAGTTAGCAAAATGTGCAAGTGAGAGGCTAACTTTAATCAATACACAAGCAAATAAAGAGCGAGAGAGAGAGAAAAATAGCACGACAAACACAAGATAATTTTATAGTGGTTCGGTGCAACCAACACCTATGTCCACTCCCAAGATTCACTTGGGTCCACACTATAATCTCTTCGATTACAGCCGAGTTGTTTTACAAGTTCACAACTCAAACTTGTTGTTTTCCCGGGATCACAACGAACCCAGCCGGTTTTACACAGCACAAAACCCTACACGTTGTTTTTCACGGGCTCACAACTAACCCAACATAAGCACTCCGGCTTGCAACGAGGTATAATAACCTCCACTGATTCAATCCACTGATTGAATCAGCAAACAACCAAAATAATAGAGTTTAAATGTAGAAACGCTCCCCTTGAGTAAATATACAAATAAAGTATAAAAAGGGTTAGAAAAGCCTGATAAGATTGCAGATGCTTGTGGCTTTGGCTTTCTTCTTTCTCCTCTTTAACTCCTCTTGAAGTATTGAATCAGGCCTCAGCAAGATTCTTGACCGTTTGGAAACTTTGGAGTTGAGATGAAGCTTTTTCTCCTTTTGTTGAATGTTGAAAATCCTTCGATTTGATCTTTGAAAGCTTTTGGATTTTCTTTTGACTCTTGTGGATTGATGATCTGGAGCAGACGAAACTTCCTCTTTGATTTCACTCCTTTTGAATCACTCTATTTTGAACTAGAAGATTTTTCCAATAAAGCTCTGTTTTTCCCTCTTTCTCTTCTTTTTCTTTGATATAAAAATCTCTCTATGTTGCTCTCTTTGATTTGAAAAGAGCTCCTCTATTTAGATTCTGCAAAGATATATCCGTAAGAAACACAGAAATATAGCCGTTAATCAAAAATCTTACCGTTGGGGCTGACGTGTCGTCGTGAAAAATCGCGCCCAAAATTCTAGGAGTCGGCTCGAGCACTGTGTGAGTCGGCTCGAACATTCGATTCCAGAAACACCTAACTTTCAGGGGTCGACTCGAGATATGCGGGGAGTCGACTCGAGAAGTGCTCAAAAATGAGCCTCTCTGCCGTCTGAGTCGAGTCGGCTCGCACAGTCCATGAGTCGTCTCGCGAAGGTTCAGGGGTCGACTCTTGAAAACTCAAGTGTCGACTCAGGACAACATAGAAAAACACACATTTGGGGAGTCGACTCGGAAACCCTTGAGTCGGCTCGGGAGCGATACAAAAATCAGAAAAATGTTCTGATAGACTTTAAAACTCATTCCAAATAAATTTAAATATAAATGTGACTTGAATAGAATTGATTTGATCATCAAGACATTTTTCATTAAGTTATTGATTATCAAATGAGTAGTATAAGAATTCTTTTTGAAATCTCAAGTTTAATTCATGAAATCTTAAGTATAATCTCAAGTATAAAAATTCTCTTTTGTTTTAATTGATTCAAGAACTCATTGAATGTAAACATTGATAGTTTATATTTTTATTTTTAAATAAACTCATGGTATTTGATAAATAATTCATTGTTTCTATTAATATATTCATGGCTTTTGGAAATCATCAAAATCAATAGAGTTGGGGCAATTATGTTTCAATAATTTCTCAACAATCTTCCCCTTTTTGATGCTGACAAAAACATTGAGTATATGCATTATAAAATTGAAAAATTTATGATACCAAAATCAGCTTTTGTGTTCAAAAAGGCTCCCCCTCATAAGGTAGCTCCCCCTATGAACCTCAATTTTATAATTCATTCAAAATTTTTCAAATTCAAAAACTTAAGCAAATAAACCTTTTTCTTTATGAAATTCAAATTATCTCTTCCCCTTATATGAAACATATATTTTCTTTTTCTTATTTAATTCTCTCCCCTTATTTAATTAGGGCAATTGAAAGCATATAAGGTTTAAACAATTCTCTTCCTCTTAAATATGATGATGCATATACGATTAAATCATATAAATCTCTCCCTCTTTTTTGTAATCAACAAAAAGGTTGAGATGCATCAGAGCATCAACTTGATTAAATTCATTCGAATTCATTCAGCATCTAAGTTATCAATTGAGTATTGAGATATTCAAAATTATATCAAATTAAACATAAGCATTCAAGGATATTCAAAGGTACTCATAATTGAAATGAACATAACTTTCTCATTACTTCAAAAGTATGTCAAATTACATCAAAATGTAACATAATCTCATTGTAATGAAATTAAACTAACTTAAATTCATCAAAGTTCAAATACAGTCATATTAAAGCAAAACTTCCTAGATACAATCTAGTAAGGAAATCTAGAAATACAAACTATGATAAGTATCAAAATCATTTGACACGCTTGAAAACTATATTCTTTAAGTGTCCAATCATTTCCATGATATCATCCTTTTGTGATTTGTTGAAGTCATTCATAGTTTCTTGTATCTGATCAACTGCAGCATCAATATCTCTTCTTAACTGATTAGTTCTATCAAGATACACATTGGATCCATCAGCTATCCCTTGAAGTCTTTCAAATATCTTCTTAAGCTCAGCATTGAGTGAATCCACATGGGTACCAACAGAAAATGAAAGTAAGTCAAGTCTTGAAATGATGTCTTCCTTTAATTCTCTAATATCTTCTCTCAATTGACCAATTTCATCTTTTCTTTGATTATCAAATTCTGCA
>UESW01002190.1:0-108805 GCA_900491605.1 Calamus simplicifolius | reverse complement strand
ACTTCGATGCCTGCCGGCGAATCCCAAGGGTAGCCGACAGTCTTTTCTCCATCCGTCAGAAGGAGGGAGAGTCTGCGGGACTTTGTGTACTGGTTCAAGGCCGCCACCCTCGAGGTCTACCATCTCGACGATGCGTGGCAACACTGGCGTTGAAGCGGGGACTCCTCCCGTCCCGCTTCACTTTCTCCTTTGATAAGAAGCCCCCAAGCTCTTATTCCGATCTCCTCCTCTGAGCTCAGAAATACATCCGCGCGGATGAAGCCGACTTCACCCACCGAAAATCTTCAAGAAACTCCAGCCACAAGCCTGCTTGCCCCGAGCCCAGCGGGCCCCCTCGACACAGGCGAGCTGACCCGCCTCGTCATTCCGAGAACAGGAATTGGAGCCCCGTCCCCGATGAGAGTAAGCTCACGCCTCTTATAGCCCCTCGATCTCACATTCTGATGGAGATCGAGGGTGAGCCTTATCTCCAACGTCCTCCTCCCATGAAGAAAGGTCCTCTCCACGACAAGAGCCGCTACTGCCGTTTCCACCGGGATTATGGCCACGATACCGATAGCTGCTACAACCTGAAGTGGGCCATCGAGGAGCTCGTCCAGCGGGCTACCTCGGCAAATATGTCCAAAAGGCGCCGCAGCCGCTACCAGCCCTCATGGGGGCCCCGCCTGTCCAAGCCCCGGTCGACAATGCCCCCATTGAGCGGACGGTCAGGATGGTGTCCTGGGGATTAGCTTATGCACCTAAACGACCGAGGGGGGTGGAGGCGCCGAGTAATGTACTTCCTGGGAGGGTCCATACTGCATCACCGAAACACTTCACAGGGGGGCATACAAATTAGAGGAACTCGACGGGAAACCCATTCCACGTACCTGGATGCGGATAACCTCCACCAGTATTATCAATGATGTATTTCCCTGGAGCGTGAAGTAATAAAGGAGGCCCTTTCTGACACAGCAGCCTGTTCTCTCTTGCGCCAGAGGACCAAGTCTCCCAAAAGGAGATCACTGACATCGCGGCCCACGGGACACCACTCGGCCCCGGCACGGCGGTGCCCCCGAGTAGGTTAAGACCCTAAAGGCTCCGTAACGGGCTAAGTCGCCACTTGGTGACACACAAACCCCCAAGATGGTTCAAAAGGAGCTCACTGGCATCGCGGCCCACGGAACACCACTCGGCCCCAGCACGGCGGTGCCCCCGAGTAGGTTAAGACCCTAAAGGCTCCGTAACCGGCTGAGTCGCCACTTGGGCAGCACACAAACCCTCAAGATGGTTCAAAAGGAGCTCACTGGCATCGCGGCCCACGGGACACCACTCGGCCCCGGCACGGCGGTGCCCCCGAGTAGGTTAAGACCCTAAAGGCTCTGTAACCGGTTGAGTCACCACTTGGGCGGCAGACAAACCCCCAAGATGGTTTAAAAGGAGCTCACTGGCATCGCGGCCCACGGAACACCACTCGGCCCCGGCACGGCGGTGCCCCCGAGTAGGTTAAGACCCTAAAGGCTCCATAACCGGCTGAGTCGCCACTTGGGCGGCACACAAACCCCCAAGATGGTTCAAAAGGAGCTCACTGGCATCGCGGCCCATGGGACACCACTCGGCCCTAGCACGGCGGTGCCCCCGAGTAGGTTAAGACCTAAAGGCTCCGTAACCGGCTGAGTCACCACTTGGGTGGCACACAAACCCCCAAGATGGTTCGTAAGGAGCTCACTGGCATCGCAGCCCATGGGACACCACTCGGCCCCGGCACGGCGGTGCCCCCGAGTAGGTTAAGACCCTAAAGGCTCCATAACCGGTTGAGTCGTCACTTGGACGGCACACAAATCCCCAAGATGGTTCAAAAGGAGCTCACTGGCATTGCGGCCCACGGGACACCACTCGGCCCGGCACGGTTGTGCCCTCGAGTAGGTTAAGACCTAAAGGCTCCGTAACCGGCTGAGTTACCATTTGGGCGACACACAAACCCCCAAGATGGTTCAAAAGGAGCTCACTGGCATCGCGGCCCACGAGACACCACTCGGCCCCGGCACGGCGGTGCCCCCGAGTAGGTTAAGACCCTAAAGGCTCCATAACCGGCTGAGTCGCCACTTGGGCGGCACACAAACCCCCAAGATGGTTCAAAAGGAGCTCACTGGCATCGCAGCCCACGGGACACCCCTCGGCCCCGGCACGACGGTGCCCCCAAGTAGGTTAAGACCCTAAAGGCTCCGTAACTGGCTGAGTCGCCAGTTGGACGGCACACAAACCCCCAAGTTGGTTCAAAAGGAGCTCACTGCATTGCGGCCCACGGGACACCACTCGGCCCGGCACGGTGGTGCCCTCGAGTAGGTTAAGACCCTAAAGGCTCCATAACCGGCTGAGTCGCCACTTGGGCAGCACACAAACCCCCAAGATGGTTCAAAAGGAGCCCACTGGCATCGCAACTCACGGGACACCACTCGGCCCTGGCACGACAGTGCCCCCGAGTAGGTTAAGACCCTAAAGGCTCCGTAACCGGCTGAGTCGCCACTTGGGCGGCACACAAACCCCAAGATGGTTCAAAAGGAGCTCACTGGCATCGCGGCCCAAGGGACACCACTCGGCCCCGGTACGGCGGTGCCCCGAGTAGGTTAAGACCCTAAAGGCTCCATAATCGGCTGAGTCGCCACTTGGGCGGCACATAAACCCCCAAGATGGTTCAAAAGGAGCTCACCGGCATCTCGGCCCATAGGACACCACTCGCAGCGGTTCACAAACCCCCGAGTGGTTAAGACCCTAAAGGCTCTGTACCCGACGAGTCACCCCTCGCAGCGGTTCCCACACCCCCGAGGTGGTTCAAAAGGAACTTGATGACTTTCAGCTCTCAGGTCACCCTCCAGGGTTCAAAAGGCTTCCGGCAGCCACAACTTACCTCAGCGGTTTCAACTCTGTGTCATCGACCGACGGCCAATCGGCCTCGACGACTCTATTTCTGCTTCGGCAATTTTGTCACGGCCTCAGCGGCTTTATCTTGGCAGCCTCAAGCTGGCGGATAGCCTTAAAAAGACTTCCAGACTCCGCGTTGGGAGAAGATTACTAGCTGCTCTCAGCTAGCCAAAGAAGGCATGCAGATGTCCATACAAGGCAGCGCAAGAGGAAAGGGGTTTCCTCACATAGAAGGAATCATGGTTGAAGTTAACATGAAAGAGCAGATGCCAAGGTAAAAGTTCTATACTCCTTTCGCTTAGTTGATGCGGGGTGCGCAAGCTCAAGGAGTGTGGAGGGCATTTGATGGGGCCAGTTGACCCCATGAAAAATAAAGACTAATTTTTGGACGGCCCACCTTGACAGCGGCGTCGGTCTCAATGTTGGCCGCGTCCCACCTCGATCATGGCGTCGGCCACGGCCCACTTCGACCTCAACGTCCGCGACGGCCCACCTCGGCCTCGGCAATCGGCCTTACCCCGCTCGGCCACCTCAGCTCCTCCTAGCTGGCCCCGGCTTCTCCTAGCCGGTCCTGGCACTTTCTTAGCCGGCCCCCTACGTCTCCAAGCTAGGCGGCCCTGGCACCTCCTAGCCGGCCCCGGCGCCTTCCTAGCCAACCCCCTACATCTCCAAGCTGGTTGGCCCCGGCACCTTCCCAAGCGGCCCGGAGCCGGCCCCCAACGTCTCCAAGCTGGCCGGCCCCGGCACCTTCCCAAGCGGTCCGGCATCTTCCTAGCCGACCCCCTACATCTCCAAGCTGGCCGGCCCCGGCACCTTCCCAAGCAGCCCGACGTCTTCCTAGCCGGTCCCCTACGTCTCCAAGCTGGCCGGCTCCGGCACCATCCCAGTCGGTCCCGGCACCTCCCAGCCGGCCCCGACACCTTCCTAGCCGGCCCCCTACGTCTCCATGCTGGTCGGCCCCGTCACCTTCCCAAGCGGCCCGGCATCTTCCTAGCCGGCCCCCTACGTCTCCAAGCTGGCCGGCCCCGGCACCTTCCCAAGCGGCCCGACATCTTCCTAGCCGGCCCCCTACGTCTCCAAGCTAGGCGGCTCCTGTACTTTCCAGCCGGCTCCGGCACCTCCCAGCCGACCCCGGCACCTTCCTAGCCGGCCCCCTACGTCTCCAAGCTGGCCGGCCCCAGCACCTTCCCAAGCAGCCCAGCATCTTCCTAGCCGGCCCCCTACGTCTCCAAGCTGGCCGGTTCCGGCACCTTTCCAAGCGGCCCGGCATCTTCCTAGCCGGCCCCCTACGTCTCCAAGCTAGGCGGCCCCGGCACCTCCCAGTCGGCCCCGGCACTTTCCTAGCCGGCCCCCGGCGTGTCCAAGCTGGCTGGCCCCGACCCTTCCTGGTCGGCCCTGGCGTCTCCAAGCCCGCCGAGTCGGCCCCGACCCTTCCTGGTCGGCCCTTCTCGGCCACGGCGTCTCCAAGCCCGCCAAGTCGGCCCCGGCCATTCCTGGCCGGCCCCTTTCGACCCCGGCATCTCCGAGTTCTCCAAGCCCGCCGAGTCGGCCCCAACCCTTCCTGGTCGGCCCTTCAAGCCCGTCGAGTCGGCCCCGACCATTCCTGGCCGGCCCCTTTCGGCTCCGGCATCTCCGAGTTCTCCAAGCCCGCCGAGTCAGCCCCGACCCTTCCTGGTCGGCCCTTCTCATCCCGGCGTCTCCAAGCCTGTCGATTCGGCCCCGGCTATTCCTGGCCGACCCCTCTCGGCCCCGGTATCTCCGAGTTCTCCAAGCCCGCCGAGTCGGCCCCGACCCTTCCTGGTCGGCCCTTTTCGGCCCCGGCGTCTCCAAGCCCGCCGAGTCAGCCCCGGCCATTCCTGGCCGGCCCCTTTCGGCCCCGGCATCTCCGAGTTCTCCAAGCCCGCCGAGTCGGCCCCGACCCTTCTTGGTCGGCCCTTCTCGGCCCCGGCGTCTCCAAGCCCACCGAGTCGGCCCCGGCCATTCCTGGCCGTCCCTCTCGGCCCCGGCATCTTCGAGTTCTCCAAGCCTGCCGAGTCGGCCCCGGCCATTTCTGGCCAGCCCCTCTCGGCCCCGGCGTCTCCAAGCCCGCCGAGTCAGTCCCGACCATTCCTGGCCTGTCCCGCCCCGACACTTCCTGGCCCGGGAGGTCGGCCCCGGCCGCCCTTGGCCAGCCGGGTTCAGCCTCGACTCTCCCGGGAGGGTCAAGGTGTCCCAGTTCTCCCCAGCATGGCCCTAGCAGTTCAAGAAACCGCCTCTCTGACTCGCGCCGCTTGACAATGCCAGGTCTACCTACTACTGGCCACGTTGTTGATGGGACTAGATCCAACTACCCAACAGCCCCGCTGGCTGATGGGACTTAGCCCACCAATAGCCGCTTTCTCCTTTTCCGATGAGACAGGACCCACCAACCAGCGTAGATTCACGCATCTCCCAAGAACTCCGCAGACATTTCCTCCTTACGAAATCCTATGTGATCATGCCAGGGTCAACCCCTATAAAAAGGTGAATCTACCCAGTAAACATGTATGCGCGATAATCCCCAAAATTGCTGCCTTAGCATTCAGGAAGGAATCCCTCCTCCCTGAGACTCCTTTTTCACACTAAAAAGGGCTCACTCGAGCCCCTCTTCAGCTGTGACCTCAGTTGCTAACTTGGGCATCGAAGGGTCCCATCGGAGAACCCTCTCCGATCCTGGGACTTTTCTGCAGGTAACCTGGTGAAGAAGAATCTGGAGAAGCATTCTGTTCCTGATGTCCAGAATAGATGATTGAGCATCATCAGAAACCGCATGATCGGCATGATATCTCACCGATAAACCGAGACCTCCACTAATAGGAGAAGCCGAGTTCTCGAAGTTGATCGTGGCATCGAATTCAAATTTTGAAAATAAGGAAAAATTTTATGAGAAAAAACAGTGCAAATGCTTAACAGCGGCGTGATGATTTACCGTTACCACAGCCGCTGTTATAAACATGACTTGAAGCGCGTTTTATATTAATTTATCGGCTGGCCCAGCACCGACTCCAGCCCGGCCTAAAATCGCACGTGCATTCTGAGCGGGAAAATGCCTTGTCATCTCGCCTCCCTAGACGGGAAAATGCCCGTCTGCGCGGGAAAATGCCCTTTTCATCTCGCCTCTCCCAAGATGTCATTCCTTCCTCACCTGCATTTTTCCTCTTCCAAGCATCCCAAAACTCTAACCGCGAATCCCACCTCCTATGGCTCCGCGGAAGAGGGCCTCCTCCTCCTCCACGAGAAAGCCCAACCAGCCCTCCCAGCCTTCCAAGTTCGGCATCCAGCACTTCTTCGAGCGCCACTCCCAGGCCGCCGCCGCCGCCTCCTCCTCCTCCTCCTCCTCCACCTCCACTTCGATCGCTCCATGTCCTAACCTACTCACCAATCCTAACCCTAATCGTAGCCCTCCCAAGAGCTCGCCTCCCCCTACCGATCGGCCGCTGGTGGCTGCCGCCTCCGGCGGGGAGGAGAGCTCGTCCCAGATCACCCCGGAGATCGCCAAATCGGGCCCTCTGAAGCGATTCAAGTTCTCCCCTGGAATGGTGGGCTCTTCTTGCATTCCTGTACCTTGATCCCATTCGCTTTCTCCTATTTTTGTTGTTTTCTTTTCCACTATTTTTATTTCTCGATTCTTGATCCAGCTGATCAAGCAGAGCCAAGATGATGGGGGAGATGAGGTTACTTGGAAGATCTCTCCCGTGAATGTGCGGCTACAGTCCCTCACTGCGAAGCAGTTGCCAGGGATGACGAGAATTTTCTCCGAAACAACGAGGCCAAATGGTTCCGCCCTTCACCCGTGCTCTCAAAAGCAGGTCGGTCATCTGAGGTTCTGCTTGCCTTTGGTTCAAAAAAGCTATATTCTTGAGGATTTACCTTGTTGTCGTCCTCTGTGATGCAGGATGCTTCTTGTTCGGTTGGAAAGTTTGAAAAGTGGCTTTCTTCCCCAACCACAATGGCACCCGACAAGTCTTTGACGATCTCAAGAAGGGTTTCTATTCAAGAGCCAGAGGTTTGCAATAGCCGTGAGATTAATGGTGACCTGAAGAACGACATCTTGGCAGACTTCCAGAGCCCCTTTCGGACTCCTCCCTCCATGTCCTATGGTCCCAACGAGGTAATAGAATTCTGTCCTCAAAAGTGCCATCCTATGGACAGGTTTCTCGGTGAAAATTTACCACTGTTGATGTAATTGTTTGGTGGTATCTTGGTCCCGCCAATTTATTCCTGGACAGCAGTTGATTGGTGGAGTTGCGTGTACCGAATCTTCTGACCAGCTGGGTTTGAGGCAACACCGGAAGGTTTAACTGGCACTCTCAAGCATGCTTTCAAAATCTTCATCATCTTATCTGATCTTGAAGAAAGAAAAGAAGACTAGGCAAATTGATAGCTGACCCTTCTTCCCTCTCAGGCATTGCTCGAACTACTAGATCAAGTTGAAGATGCAATTATAGAAGAACCACCAATAACTGATGATCCAAGGCTTCACAAGAACCGTGATGCAGTTTGTGAGAAAATGCATGTTTTCCATGATCCTATTGAACATAGTCTCAAAGACATTTCATTGGAAAAGCCTTATGGTCCTTCACGTGATGATACTTTTCTTGTTTTAGAGGTTTACTTCTTGATCTCCCTAGAATCTTTCCATCAAGGCCAACAGATCTTTTTGTAACTTATCATAGCATGTCTTCTGTTGTAGGTCTCAGAGAAGCACGGGAGCACAGATTCATCTTATGGTCAATCTCCTTCAAAGGTATGTTTTGAATTTCTAATATGATACAATATAGTGTTCATGGATTTCTTTATTGCACTAATGACACTATTTTTCCTAATAGGTTCTTCGTTTGTTGAATGAGCAAAGTGGCCAAGAGCGGACGTTGCATTTATGTGATGAGTGGTTAGTATATTTTTTAGTTGAGGAATCTTTTAAAATGACTGCAATACAATGAGAGTATTTACTATTATGTCTGCACTAGCTAGGGGCTTGCATGTATTCATGTTGTTCTGTCCCATGTTGGCAGTAGATGCACCTCATTGAAAAATACACAACTATTTTGAAAGCTATGCAGCTAACGCTAAGATACATGGATATAGTCGCACTTTGCTTTTAATATAGGTTTTGACCTGCCTTCTTTTTGGGGACTGGAAGATCTGAAACAGCCAGGTTTTTTGACTTATACAGTACATCACCAAAACTATTCAAACTATGTTCTACATTGCTCTTGAATATGCACAAAGAACTGTTTAGCACAAATCCCATTATGCATACTAGCATTACATAAAAGTAAACCAACATTGTCAAAGGACATAAACTCAGAATTTAGGGTGTGAAGTGAAATACTTAGGAAACTATGTAAAATCCTAAATAATACTAAGATAAATTCTGTAACCAATTCTACTCAACTTAACTCAACTCATCTAAGCTTATTCCCAACTACATGGGGATAAATTCTGTAATAAAATTCATGCAAAATGGTGCAATACATGAACAGGCAATACTTGGATGGTAGATATCTGTGGATGAGTTGCTAATGATTTTTAATCTAAGCATACCTGGAATATCTTATCCCTGTGAATTGACTACTAATGTTTCAGCATCACTAATGACATGGTAGTAGTCAGTGCTAATGTTTCATATATAATCCTTGTTGAATAAGCATTTCATATCCCTGGAGTTTCAGTGATTGTGGTGTGGAAATTAAATTATGGCTCTCAGCATTTTTGTCATTGTTCTTTGCAGTGGTGGGAGGCTCATGCACTGGGCCATCCTTTCATTATTTATGTAGCTTGGAAATTGTTTTGGTCAAACAAAGTTTGTCATCAAGATCTAAAAATATATTGTTTAAGTTCCCTGTTCTTTAGCAGAATTCTTTTCTCACCTTCAATTAACAATGTAAAAATTTATATTATGTCTACTTGTTCAAAGCTGTGATAGAAATGTCCTCTTACTTTGATTACTTATTCTAGGTTCTATAGCCTGATTGGACCTGGTGATACTGTAAATGTAATTGGAGAATTTGATGATCAAGGGAAATGTGTTGTCAGTCGTAGTAAAAATCTTGTCATTGTCCATCCGGACATCCTAGTATCTGGAACACGGGTAATTATTCCTTTATTTGTCAAACATACTGATTTATGATTGCCTTCTGGGATTTAAATTAGTGATTTTGCTCATTCCAATGCATTTACACATTCTTTAATTCTTCAATTATTTAGATAATTCACAATTTGTGCATCTAGGGAAGGTTAGATTTCATAAATCTCCCCAATATAATAGACATTGATGACCTGACCTTATAGGTTGCCTCTAGTTTTACTTGTCCAAGACGAGCTGTTCTTGATGAAAGACTAAAGAGCACAGAGCATTCTACTGCCGCATTAATTGGTACCCTGCTTCATCAAATCTTTCAGGTTTCATACTCTGAGGATTCATCTGCCATTCATCTATATAAACAGGCATTTCTTTGTTTCAATTAAGTTGTTTATAGTTTATGGTTTTTTGAGTGTAATGAAGAGTTTCGGTTCTATGTTTTAGGCTGGTCTTCTTAAGGATTTGCCATCAAGGCATTTTTTGGAAGAGTATGCTGGGATAGTCCTTCAGAAGAACATTGAAAGTTTATATTCATGTGGAGGTAGGAATCCTTAAGCAGCCTAAATTAGAATGGATGGTATGCCTATATTATCAGCCTTTTGTAGAATGTATTCTTAGCAGATTATTTTTTTTGTTTATTGAAAAAAATGACCTTATGTGATTAGTCCAACGTTCATGACACTTGATGTGCATTGTATGTGCATGTGATTAGTGCTACTATATATATTTTAATTTATAATCAGTCTTGTTTGTATATTCTTCACCTTTAAGCAGCTTTGAAATGCCTTGCTTTTTTGAGTGCAGCTAATGAGAGAGACACATACTCAATGCTAGTTGAGGCGGTTCCCAAAATACTCAATTGGCTCGCTTGTTTTAGGGAGGCAAAGGTACCGGGGGAATTTTAGGCTTCTCTTAGTTATTTGTTCACAAAATCTTATGTTATTATCATGATTTATTGTACCATATCTCTTGCTGCACAATTGCCTTTCTACGAATGAGATTTTCCCATTGGCTCTTATGGCTTTAATTAGTTGCTATTAACTCCAGGTGGCTTGTCTTGCATGTATTTGCAAGTGTATGTTGTAGTATAATAGTCAAACAGGTTAATCTAATTAACCTAGGATGAGTTGTTACACAGATTTATATTGATAGTTGTATTTTCTCTATGTGATTTCCATCTAATTACATAATTGCAAATGCATTGGCAGGACTTTTTTGCTCACGATTTTGATTATCAAAACATCATTTGGTTGATGAGGTTCAAGAATATGGAATTGGATAGACATGAAGTGACCAAATTTTGTTTGAGTATTTGTAACATAGATCTCACCAAAAGAAAAAGTAAAAGAAAAATTTAGCAAGGATTTAAGGATGCTCTCTAGTTCAAATGGAGAATGCAACATTGAGTTGTAACTGATGGAAGAGGGGGACCTACTAGTGTCACTTTTAGTCCTGTTCATGTTTCATATGTCTAGGAGAGTGGAATTATGCATTTTTAAATTTGGCAACATGGCCTTCTCTTTAGTTTTTGACAAAAATCTCATAAGCTAAAATTTGGGCAGACTCTTCAGATATGGCACAAATGGGGATACAAAACATTACATAGAAAATAAACCTTGAGACATGATGATGGCGGACGATAAAAGCTGAACTATAAGAATGATGGTTGGTTGGTTATTTATAGGAGTTCATGCTTTACATATCATGCCTATGCTATGCAAGGGATAGGTTGATGCACTGGACCCAGGTGTACCATGCCAAGTACTGGTATTCATAAATATGGGGTCGTATGTGACCTTGCTTTGATATTTTCTAAAAGTTGATAATATGGGCAGCAAGGCCATGAAAGTTCACTAATTTTGACTGCTTCGGAGTGCCAAGTATACATGCTTTGAACAAATAAACAAGAAATCTGACCTTTTGATATAGTATCTTATATTGAGTATGCATGTAATTGCTATGAAAATGTCCCATAATGTTCATTATTGTAATTAAAGAAATCGAAAGTGCAAACTAACATAAATAAATAATATATTGAATTAAACTAATACATCGTGTTAGTTTAACTAAATTAATGTATTTTCTTTAGACTCTTAAAATGATAGGTGGTGCCACAGACCCCACACCCTAAAACTCTAATGGGCCGGAATGTCATAATAATCAAATACCAAGAATATAACCATGAAAATAATTCCTCTAAAAATATTTTATTACTATATCTAATATAAAACTATCAAATTCCTCAAGATCATTTAAAAGATATGGCATTTAAAGATACTAAGTTCTCAATTTATAAGCAATCATTGAAATCACAGATCCAAATACTAAGAATTCAAACTAAACAACTTGTAGAAAGAATCCATCCAAAACTACATGGAACAAAACTGTAGAAAAATAATCATTTCCACTTTGACAAAACTAAAAGAGTTCGAATGCACATTTTTCATAACTCCTTAAAAAAGGGAGTTAATGATCTTAAAACCAATGATAGGAATCCAAACTATTGAACATGATATATGCTACAAAAAATGCATAGAAATCAAAATTTATATATTTGATGGAAACTAACCAATGCATGAAGTCGGTGTAAAAATGAATGATATCAATTACACTAGTATGGTAGAATGCATGATATGCATACCAATTAAAAATCTATTTTAGGATTATAATCTATGCATTTTAAAACATTAGTAGATTTAAATTCATTAGGTTTCAATCATTAGATCATAGAAAACATACTATCATGCTATTAAGACGGTCCATTTTGACGCTTACTTAGTAACTAGGTTAGAGACCACTAGGTTATATGAATTTTGCTTTTAGACATATTTTGTTGTTTAGATCATGTTCAATGATTTGTATCTTGAATTTTGATAGTTCATTATTGATTTAAATTGTTAACTCCTTTTTTAAGGAGATAATGTAAATTATGTTGTCCAATCCAAACTAGGATAAATAATAATCTCCTTCCAACCATTTGCCCATCAAAAGTTGCTGCGAGAAGCCCTATCTATGGCATCAATATGCAATGATAAAGAACATATGAAGCCAACAATTCAGTAGGTATACATTCATAACACACCAATAGAATCAAGTTAGAAGGCAAATTTTTTTCCATGAAGATCATCACAATCTATTATCAAAGTATTGGAGTTTATTTCAATCAATTGAAGGAAAATTAAGTCTTCAAAAGTTCACAGAATTTACAAACTAAACACCTTGACAAATATATAAAGTTGTATTAGCATATACATGGACTAACTATAAACACCTTGACAAATAGAGTAAGGAGCATCAAAAGAAAAGGAAAGAGCTGTGTGTCATGAATGTCTCCTTACAATCTCTTGTTCCTGCTAACCAGCCGCTAATAGCCTCCAAATATGCCCAAATATCTCTCAAGTAAATCTCAGAAAGAAAAACATTTAAAAGTTGAAACTGTGTTCAATGAATAGCATTTAGCTTGGACAACTAGCTTGACCACTTTATAGAATATTCCTTCATCATGACAACCTTAACTAAGACTTTCTATGGTCCAATAAGAACTCAATCTAGTGTTGTTAAAAGCATTAGATGCACTTAAGTGCAATTTTTAGAGCCGGAGCCTAATGTACAAAGTACGTGTTTGAGTGAAGTAGGGAGCACATTTTTAAAATAAATAGTGAAAAAATTTATATAAATAAGATTTATAACACATCACAGAAAAAACTAAAAAATCATGATCATAGTATAATAGCCTATTAGCTCAATGGGAAATCTCCTCTTTTTCACCTAAAATTTGTAGTATCTTAATGTCGTTCCTCCTCTTTCTTAGATGATAGTATAATTTTTTATGTTCTATCTTTTATCACTGCAAGTCTGCCATCGTTGGAAGCAGAGAAAGTTTTATATAAAAGGTTGGTACGGATTGGAATTTTTAACTCTAATTAAATCTGGAAGTAGTTCATATGTAGAGCTTTAGTGCAAAAAAGTTTGGGTTCAAAATTATGAGCATAGCCTCGGTAGAAAAATTTCTAATTCAGTCTTCAGGTATACCATCCTGCAGAATTGCTACTCCAAAATCCATATAAAATGATTTCTTAGAAAGCAAATTAAATCTTGGTACTTTCTAGTTTTGAAGTTCTTTATGTTGACCTAGTACTTGTAAAAGGTCATTATAAAAATCAAACTCTAGGTCAACTAGCACAAGCATTAAAATTTCTATTTCAAGAACACTAATTGCTGAACCCACCTTTTGTATTTTTAGAAAAAAATAATCTCATCTTTTGGCTCAAAATTCTAGATGCTTGAGCAGAAATCACATTGATTAGTCATTTTCTCCTTGAATCATTCACAAACCTTGTTTTTTTCCTCTTTCACAAATGATGGCTCCTCTTAATTTTTCTAAATGGTTGTAATGCAATATGAGTCATCTGGGGTTTTGCTTTTAATCATGTTTTGTCATGGGCCCATAATTTGAACCCTGGTTAAACATAGTCCTGCATAGCCCATCACTTCTGGATGCATGACAGGTCCAACTTAAAATAATCATAGTCCGAGGGTCAAATTTATACTTATTTTGAAGGTCTCGAATTGCTTTCATGTGGAAGTGGTCTCCCTCAAAAATTTGAAATCATTTAAAAGTTTTTGGTACTCAAAGATAAAGGGGTTATCCCTTCATTATTCAATAGGAACTTGAACTCCGATTTGCTATGACTTCTTTTTTATTATAAAAATTTATTAGGTGCAACACCAAGCACAAACTTATACACATAGCAAAATACACAAAAGTAATAAATATAAATGACATGTAAGAACATGTGGGTTGTTAATATCCAATCAGTGAAAAACCATTAGGATTAGAACTTATGTAAAAGCTATCATATTTTGGAGTCATGAACAATGGATACTATCAAATGAGTTCATAACTAGTTATTTGTATTTATCTAATTTTTGGTGGAAAGAACTTTGAGAGGTCTGTTTTATCATTCAAACAGAAGTAGTTACATTTATTGTAAAAAAAGAAATTCAGAAAGCACAAAGTTCTATGTAGATATTTTCCAAGCCAGCAAGTAAGATGATCGATTTTTATAAAATTTAAGTCCTTAACTAAGGCATGTCTTGCTATATTTTCCCACATTTTTTAATTTTCAAAATTAGGAGTATATGCTAAGCGACAATACTCTTGGAATCCTAAACATTTTGAATGATATAATGTGCATATGAAAACTTTGTATTATTTTCTGTAAGTTGCTTGCAATTATTAGCTGCCCACACTGTTCCACTCTTATGCTTATTCCGGAATAATTTTGCAAGGTTGATTTTTTTTCATGTATAAATTATGTTTCTGGTCACACAATATTAGTCACTGATTTTCTTGATGATATGCTACCAATCATGTCTACTGCGTCGTATCTCATTGCTTCCCTGATACAAGTGGAACATTACATTAAAGGTAATTATTCTTGCATGATTTGCTAATTGCTTTTTCAGCATTTGGTCAGGGATCAAGAAGTGCATATGTTGATTTTGGAGGTTCTGAAGGGCTGAAGGCTGTCAGCATAACTGAAGTAAGCCACTCAGTCGACATGATGGACACAATTGCATGTAATATTACAGTTGGATGTGGTTTTGCATGAGTGATAACTCTGATTAAGTCTGCTATTACATTTTGACATGCATCTGTGCATGCTTACTTAAAGTTTCACTAAGATCTAAGGTAGTCTCTAATGGCCCTTGTAAGGATGTTGCTCACCCTGCCAAAAGCTAGTTAGAGACTTATTAATATCAACAACTTTGGTTAAATCGATGGACAATTGAAATGGTATGTCTTTGCCTAAGTTGTGAAAATGGTAATTACTTGATTTCTTGCATGATGCTTTGTGGTTCCTGCAGGATGATTTAGTATGTTGATAGCCCCATCAGCATCAGTTTATAATATTTCAAATCTTGGTGGGACGTTTCAAGGGACGACGAGGACTGGTTGCTGTCCTGAATAGGCATATCTGGGACATCTTCATCTCAAGCATTGGAATGGCTTGAGATGGTGTGCATTCGTTCCATGGAAATCCGAGAGACCATGTCCCACAAGATTTAAAATCTAGCTGGTATAACTTTGATTTATCTGGAATTCTTGATAGGTATTTTAAAAAACAACATTTGTGTAAATCTAATATATTTTATGATCAAATCTGTGCTCAGCCCTTTGATTTCTACTTTACAAGAGTTACCATAATTTGGAATGATTGATGTAGACTAAAATGAAAATTGGATGGTTGTGAACAAAAATGAGTGGCTAGAAATGTTAACAGTTTTTATTCAAGTGCCTAGAAACCTAGGCATATACAGTGATGCAGGAGTTTATATGTTAATTCAACTCTTCTACCAGTGTGGGTTTCGCAACATGGTGGCCATGCAAATGGATTGATATATGTGTGTGTATGTGCAAAAATGGCATATGCCTCTATGTGCAGCGATGTGCATGCCTTTTGTGTGTATGAATGCAGTGCACACATGCATCCTTGGGTTGATGTCCATGTGTGCGTATGATATAGTTTTATTTTACAGAGTCCGTGGACCACTTAGAAAAAACTACTTATACCACTATGATGATCAAGAAATTTCATTTGGCACATATAACTGTTCATGAGCTTTCACTAACTGCAACAGGTTGTAGTAAGCATTGCAAATATTACTTATGTTATTAGTTCCTCTCACGTGCAGAGGCTGGCACGTGTGTGCATGTGGTGTCCTGTTTGTGACTGAACACAGCACGTGTTTTGTATGCATGTAGGCATGCTATTCTCTGCACCTCTAGGGTGCGTTTATTCTTGTTACCTGAGATAGTTTTCCATTACCTTATAATTGATAATGCTTTTTTAAGTTTATTCAATTATAATGAATAATTTTAGAAAACATTATTTTGATTATAAGATAATAGAGCTGTAGCAATTGTACTGTTTTTGATAATGTATAAGTTTTAGGAAGTGAAAAATATTCTGGTTTGGATATCCTATAACTGAAATGATACACAAAATAAGTGCTCATTCAGACCAAATACATCATGATGTTTTGCTTGGAGGTTTAATCTATTCATACATCCAGACATGCAAACTAAGAAACCAATTGTATCCCTTAATCTGATTTATGCATTTTTGACTGCTAATTCTTTTCTATTCAATTCTCTAAAAATAGTTTTCTACACACAAAAACCACATCTGCAGAATTGCAAAATTCATAATCTGCACAGCTCTGCGTCAGCCATGCCTATTTTCAACATCTGCATTTGAAATGTGCATGAGATGTTCGAAACATCGAGTATTTTGCTAAAACAAGTTCATAGAACCTCCAATTATTTTACATATTTTTTGATTTTAAATGTCTGCTCTTACAAGGATGCATTGAATCATTCAGGTTATTGACATTGAGGAGATAGCCTGGGCCCCAAAATATGGGCTAAAAGGGGTAATTGATGCTTCTGTCAAAGTCAAAATTAGTTCAAGCGAAGGAAATACATATGAAACAATTATGCCTTTTGAATTAAAGACCGGAAAAAGAAGCAGTGGTCAGGTAACTGTAACATGTCATTAAGAATAAAATAGTGAAAGGAATTATCAGTTGATTTTTAAATATAAGCGTATACTGCATATTGTTTGAGTCTTACACCATTTTGTTTTCTCGTTTGTCCAAAATAATGTTTGAGTTTTACCCTAAGTTTATCGATATTTTATGTTTATTGACTGTATCTAAGAAGTGTTCTTATTCTAAAAGTTGAAGCCATCCCTCTGGTTTAGATTGTAATTGAGTTACGTAAGTTTGCTTATTTGGTGAGGCAGGTTCCTCTTGTTTCTTCTTATGGTATAATTGGTAAATCATTTGTTGTTTTGTTGCTTCTCTTTTACTTGGTGTAATTGTCCCTTGTATACAGATATATATATTATAATTTTATCCATATTATATAACATATGAAATTCTAATAGCTATTTGTTTTATACTGTTGAATCATTATATAGTTGGTTAAATATGCATAGGTCCTTTCAAGGAATCAATGGCACCATAATCACTTTACTGTAGCATCTCACTCAAATTGATATTGACCGATATAACTGTTATAATTTCTGTTATTTGCCCAGATCAGCCCAGAATGGGAGTTTTTTGGAAGGAAAACAAAAACATTTTAGTTGCTTTTATTGACCATTATAATTTCAGTTTTTCACTGTTACAACAGAAATAAGGTACAATTTAAAAATTCTTTTCAGAAAAATAATTTGTTCAGGCAAACAGTATTGTGGAATAATAGTCAAGTAATTATAACATGATCACAATTCTTGTCATGTAATGGCAATTATAACGGAATAACAATTTGGTAACAGCCACTTCTCAAATTCTTGTTACATGTGTGTATTTATATAATGGTCTCCTCTGAAACTTATAATGTTTTAATGTACTCAACTCAACTCATCTAAGCCTTTTCCAACTACATGGGTTTGGCTACATGAAACTGCTTCCTCCACTCTGCTCTATTCAGGGCCAAGTCGTCATAATGTTTTAATATCCATTATTTTAATCCTTAATTCTGTCTTACAATTTATATAAGCTCATTGCCCGTTTTTGCTTGACATTTTTCTTGCCACTTATGTCTTTGCTTGTGCAGTCTGCTATGGAACATGGTGCGCAAGTGATGATGTATACTCTTCTAATGTCTGAAAGGTATGTCTGGCTTGACATATTTGATCTGACATGGCCTTCTGGAAATGATATTTTATTGGTGTTATAGGGGACTGATATTTGAAATGGAATTGCTCCTCTTACAGATACTTGAAGAGTGATGTGGACTCTGGGCTCCTGTATTACCTTTATACAGATCAGACACGGGTAAAGTCAGCAAAAACCATGTCCTTTATATGCTACAAAGGATAGAATACCGATCTGACTTGTGTTTCTTTTCTTTTCTTTATTTTAAAGGGTATTAAGACTCAACGGTCTGACTTGGTTGGGATAATTATGCGCCGAAATGAGCTTGCAACTGATATTTTGAAGGCATCAACTGCACAAAATTTCCCTCCTATGCTACAGGTACGACTATGAAAAAAAAAATCCTCCACCCTTGATACATATAACCGTTTTACAGAAATTTTACTTAATTTCTGTTTAGCATTATTGCAGAATCCAGCAATATGCAAAGGTTGTCATCATCTGAATATCTGCACGCTGTATCACAAGGTAAATCAGTTAGCCTTACATAGTTTTGTGAAGTAGTAGGTCTCTGAGATTGAGTTCATAGTGGTGGGAGCTTTATTTTACTTTTAAGTACTCAAAACTTGGTCGCTGTCTTTTCTAGATAAAGGGCTTCTCAGCTCTTAAGAAAAATGGGAAATAAAGTGTTTTGGATACAGCTTTGTGCTCATTGATAGGGTACCATCTGCTTCCTAGTGAATCGCTTCCTTTATCATGTCTTCTCTGTTATGTGATTTTTCTTCTAGTCTATTTTTCCTTTTCCCTTCCATCTTATGTTTATCTTTTTATAGCACACTTCTGGTTACATCTTTTATCATGGGGATAGTCATATTTACTATTGCCATGTATCATATTTACTTTTGGCATGTACTTCTATGAGATTGAAAAAGGATCTCATTGAGGTTTTCTCTTTCCACACAATTTTCGTAATAACATTTCACAAATTTATATTATTAAATCTGATTTAGTTGATGGATGCACTTTGCTAATTGATCTATCCATCACGACTGGGCCATTGAATCAATTCAGCTAAATTTTGAATATAAAGGTTTAGAAATTGTTAGAATTCCTTTAGAACACTATGTTAATTACCTATTAAAATGGAAGCTGACAACTTCTCAAAGTTTTGCAACACAATTTTAAGGATCATTTCTGCCTTTGTTTGGTTTCCCTTTTTGTTTATCTTTGCTGATATAATCATTAAGGGACCTTCATTTTGCAGTACTTGAATGGCTTGTAGGATGTTCAACCTAAACTATTCATCATAGTATGTCTTTTATGTCTTCTTTATTAGTGGTAATTTTAAATAAACACAAACTATGACTGTTCTTGATTATAGAGATTGATAAGTGATCAAGAGTTCATGTGTAGTAAGTTCAAGAACTGCTGGATTCATAAAGTATATCATATGAACTTGCAATAGTCAATGTTATGTCAGTGTATATGCCCTGTGGTTGTGGAAATTTAAAATACTACACTATGCCCCATCTGCTAAACTTTTTCATGGCCATGACCTTGCCTTTAGTGAGCATGCCAATTCGTAGCCCAAATATATATACTTGGGAATATGGTGAGTTCTTTTTTTTTTTTTTTCTTTTTCTTTTGTTTTTTTTCGAGAATACGGTGGTTTTCACCACTAACCACCACTTAAAGTTTGAAACTGAGACCTCCCATCTGGAGAGGTAGGTGGCAACCATTGGAGCTACCAGTTGTTGGCCTTAGCCCAAATATTTTGGAAATAAAAAAAATGCTGGCATGAATTAAGGCTGCAAAATACAATCCTTTCATCTTCATGGTTATCCACATAAAATAAACTTGAAGAGATGATACTACTATATGAATACTTGAAACTAAGGCAAGGCTGACTGAAGGTTGCTAATGTTTCTTTCTTAAATCTCTGTTGATTAATTTTAATTGCTCCTTTTTTAAACATTATACTCATGTGAATGATTTTTTATTTTTATTTTTTATAATCTGCAGATTTTTGACTGTAATACTCAGTGCTCATTGTAATAATACCTTTAAAAGCTAAGAGGCTATTTCATGATTTAATAATAATAGAAGTAATTAATTGCTGCTCAGTGCCCTTTAAGGTAGTCTATTGTATAATATACATCTAAGTGATGGTCATATTAATTATTAAACCACCATATAAACCTATGTTGTCATGTCTTAAATATTATTATGCAATCTTTCATCTGAGATAAATATGAGTGCTTGTTTGTTTTTGTTACTCTCATGTGCTTTAATGATCATCAATAAATGTGTTTTCTTTTTGATTGGTGTGGGTTCTATGAATCTTAATTTCTTTTTTCTTTTTTTCTTTGAAAGTACCTTAACTTCATGAAGTCCTTTTTCTTGGTGTAACCATTTAAACTTTTTATTATGTGACAAGGTCATCTCATTCCGTTCTCTTATACTTTATCATCTTCATACTATAATCCTTCATCGCCGACTGGCATCCTCACCTTGCTACATCAATCTTTAGCATGCATGCTCATGAAATTGTTTCTTGCTGTATGAGTCTTATGTTTTGCTCTTCATATAAAAATAAAACTATGAATAGACCATTTTTGTCCATTGATTAGGTTGTTTTGATTTCAAGTTAATCTTTTGCAACTATATTTGTCCAAGATTGTCATCTAATCTAGAATAATGCCAACTGTATGTGTATATAGATAGAGTTGGACTACCCACTTGTTAAATCTTTGTTAAAAGATTTAACAAATCTAAAATCAATGTCAGGGCATCCAAATCAAAGATTCACACCGTTTATTGTGATCCAAACTTGTGACTTCCTCCAAAAAAAAAATATACCTTTCATAGATTTCTAATCTTTAGATCATGTGGTTGCAAAAATGGATGATCCTCATTGGGTTAGTGTGCTAAAATATATGATGGGGCATTTAAATCAAGAAAACATTTTATTGATCATGATGTACTTGTGGCAAAACACATAGATTAAAAATCAATAGATTTTGACGTGTGGGGTCATAGAGAAACATGATTTCATATAACTTAAAACTGTTTATTTTTTGGACCCGCTGATGTATATAAGTTTGTAATCATTGGTTTCCTGGGAATTTCGTGGTGTAGATGATGATTGGTAGTCGTGTGGATCTCCAGTTTGGAGCACCTTCTAGTGATTTATCAATGTGTAGTGCAACTCCTGTTAAAATACGTAAATATCTGTAAATATATAAATGTATAAACACACACAGACACATTTAAACCTATACAAGCATATAGATACACATATGGTAAAGCTAGGTTTTCTTTTGCAAATATTTATCCTCAAAGGTGTCCTAGTGAAAATCAATAATTGTCCTCTTGAAGTGAAAATCTATATTGTTGATCGTAATCTATATTATATGGATTGACTAAATTCCTAATGTATTACATTTCCGTAGTACTTACAAAAGGTCAGTCTTAAAGGAATGATACATGTGTTGATTTGAGTTATAGGTTATAAGATTCCAGATCTGTTGAATTTTAGTTTGCATATGTTTTAACGTCTAAATTAAGACCAGTAGCCTGGATTTTCAAAGTATACAGTCCACACTGTAGTTTTGATCTCATTGTATTGCTACTTTTCATTTATATCCACTTGATACTTAGGTGAGAGGCCTTCAAAACAAATATTTTCAGTTTTGAAGCATAGAAGAACATGACCGATGTTGTGTTTCATTTTCGGTGGGCTATGACTGATTTTCATCAGGGAGTATTCTATTTGGCACGCATGTTTTCCAATTTTCCCTGTAGTTTTATCTTATATGTATTTTCAGCTTTCCAACCACAAATTCTTATTTAATGAGGTTTTCATATACACTGTGCTTTGGATGCTGCAGGCTTATGGGGGCAACACTGAGAGCAGTGGACTTGGTGATGTATTTGATAGCCTTGTTAATCATCTAACTGTTGCTCACAGTGATTTTCTCAAACACTGGAATAGATTGATTGACCTGGAGGCTAAAACATCTCAGGTTTACTTATTTTATTTTTCCTCTCTTGACCATAATAATGACTGCCATCAATGTATATTGGCCTGAGTTATAGTAGTGATTTGAAATTGCAGGTCAGTAGGACAGAGATACTACACCCACATTGTTTTAGGGGAGACAAGAGCACCAACAGCCTTTCTTCCATTGTTCTTGATGTTACAAATGGATTCTCAGCAAATGGGTCCATTAAAAACGGCAGATATGTATATAATTTTGTGCATCAAAAGTTGAACCGTGGAACATATGGCAGCCAAAAACTGGATTCACCTGAAACAGGACCAAGCAACCTGGACTGTAGCCTCCGATGTGGGGACTATGTGGTATTGCTTTTACAGTTCATTTTTGCTTAATTGGTTCAGTCTTTTCATTATAAGCATAGAAATGCGTAAATGTTGACTGTTGGAGGGTCCTTTCACATCCAAACTATTGTATCATTGCTGAGTTTGTGTGCTAATGTTTTGTGCTATTTATTGACTTATTGTCAATGAACTAAATGAAGCCACTCACAAGTGATAACTGCATTGCTTGCAGTCTGCTTGCTGGCCTGAAGATGCTGGATCAATCTTTCGTTCACATGTTCCTGTGGCATATGTTCATATTGCACATTTACTTTGATTCGGAAAAAATCTTCCATGATTGCTTATGCATGCTAAAAGATTTTTCATCTTATCTCTAACCCAATGAAAATAGTTACATTGTTTGTATATATGGTTTTGTAGATAAGTGATATTGACGGACTTATGAACTTGAAATTTGGAAAAGAAATGAGGAAGGCTGAGAAATATTTCTGATAAAAATTGTAGAATTGGATCATGTAACTGTAACGAAATAGCCTTATCCCATCTCATTGGGTTGGCTTTTTTTTTCTTTAACTGTTTCTTCATATTTGGGCCATCCACATCTGCAGTCTGGATGCAGTTCCTTGTTGAGCTTGTCACTGATAGTCTGGTGTTCATTTGACACTTTTTATAGTTTAAATCTTCAAAAACAGTTTTTGTGCTTTCTCTAATAACTGCCCTCCCTGTTCCAAGTTTCACTAAACATACATATGGCATTTTTCTCTCTAAAATCCTGATCTTATGCTATATGCCACATAGATAAATGAGTGAGAAACCTGAAACCTTAGTCTCAAATACTTGTTGGAAGTCTATGATTAATAGTTTTTAAACTAGTCAACTTCGTTAGTTGTTTACACGTTAAAAGAGGGGGAAAAATGCAAGAGTCAAAATTAATCTAAAATCACAATAGTCTCTTGCATTGCTCAATTCAAGTTTTAGATCTGACCATAATATTGTGTCCTTTCCGTAGATGTTACATTTTTGTGCCTATGTGATTGATGGAACAAGGAAATGTTAATAAAAGAGAAAGACGAGGAATCTTAGTCTCCACTAGATCATTTGGTGTCTTATATTGTTTAAGGGAAAGAATGTGCCACCTGTGTTTTCTATTAACCATGAGAGTTTTAGGGATTGCCTTTTGATAAACCAATGTTTTACTAGTGTGTTTTCAACAATAAACCAAGCCACAACATGCTCTGTCATCTCTTGTTCAATCACATGATTATAGTGGTTATTTTACATCATGTGCTCCATTTTCCTTTTCATCTACTTGAATACTATCAAATTATCAATGCTTCATCAATTTACTCAGGTATATATTTTTCCCCTGCATATGTTGCATAAATTTGTGTTAGATACTCAGCACGGCCTCTGGGCGAATTGCAGTTGCAAATGGAGTCATATGTGACATCAGCCAGTTTCATGTATCAGTAAGTAACTTTTGTTTGTGTGACCTTGCTGTTTAATATTCACGTATCAATTTATATTAACATGAACAAATAATAGAGACGATATATAGAAGAGAAAAATATAAACTTTCATTTATATTATCATTTGATTTTCCTTCATGTAACCTACCTATATTATATTATAAATTATTCAAGGTATCTTTTCCCCGGCGTCTACGGCTTCCAGGGAGCAATTCTGCATCAGAAACAGAAAATCTCATTCATGAAGTCTGGCGACTTGATAAGGATGAAGTTGCTTCCTCATATGCAATCATGAGGTATGTTCATGACCTTCTTTGCTGTTATGTCCAAGCATTACTTTGACCATACATTTGTGATGGAGCTGTCTAAATGCAAAACTGCCATACATTTTCATGTTTCTTTGGATACATCAAAGATTCAACCTCATTCAATTGTTTGGTCAAGAGTCACAAAGTTTGCATCTGAGAAAGATGATTGTTGAGCTTGAGGTGAGTGCAAGTTTTTTTCTGCATTTTTGTTTCATATTTCACTGGTGTATGTTGCAATTGCCTCTACTTTCTATTCATTTCTTACAGGCACCTCGGTTTGAAAGTGGAGGAATATACAGTCAAGATCCAGCACTATCATATGTACGTTTAGAAAAGCATTTGAATAATGACCAGCGGAGATCCATTCACAAAGTAAAACTTTCCACCATTTTGATTGATCACTTGATACGTTATTACGAATTAATCTTTTGGCAGTTTGGCATTAGGCTATAAGCTAGCAGTTTATTGAAATCATGTTGAAGCTGTGTTTACATGATGCATCTCATTGCCTGTTGTGATTTTCAGATACTTACTGCAAAGGATTACGCTCTTATTCTAGGAATGCCTGGAACAGGCAAAACATCGACAATGGTGCATGCTGTTAAAGCATTACTGATGAGAGGAGCTTCCATTTTACTTACGTCATATACAAATTCAGCCATTGATAATTTGCTTATTAAATTAAAAGCTCAGGTCTTTTCTGCTCCAGCTATTCACTGTGATATGTAGCATCTTATGGCAAAGAAATTTTGTT
The DNA here is from genome assembly GCA_900491605.1 of Calamus simplicifolius. Lineage (NCBI taxonomy): Eukaryota > Viridiplantae > Streptophyta > Magnoliopsida > Arecales > Arecaceae > Calamus > Calamus simplicifolius. Next base: position 84,258 of record UESW01002190.1, on the reverse strand, counting down.
CATTTTTCTCTCAATAACAAAATATTGTTTTCATATTTTAGTTGAATAAGTTTGTGCTAAAGAATAAAGTTAGCCCAAAACTTCACTGATAACGTACTTATAATAGTGCTTTATCAGTGCTGGAAGAAATCATCCTGATTGCCCTGCATACTGCATGGCAAATTCTATGATTATTATTGACTTACACCTTGGAAGAACTTGAGGAAGTTAATCTAATTGTCTTTTTCCCTAGCATTCCTAGATGTTCATGTTGTCATCAAACTAGTATTCTTTGCTTGAATCACCATGGGTGGTTACAAGGGTATCCTACAATTTGCATATAACATTTTATTTTATTGTCACCACCAAATATAAGTAACTATTCTGGGCATTGTGATATGCTGTTGAATGTCTTATTTGGTCAGAGGCATTACTGAATAGGTTGACCTGTCATCTTTGGCATGAAAGGCTGCACTGACTTTCTGGACCTAACAAACCCTGGAAAGCTTTTGAAGCTCAAAACTTTGCCTTGTTAGAATCTTAAAAACCTATCAGACAATGATTGCAAGGAAGAATGGGCTCTTGAAGGCCAATTTATAGGTTTTATGTTAATTGGGTCATTTTCCTCAAACCATTTGTCGATTAGTTGAAGTTGGTAATAACAAGTCTTCCTGCTTGTTTAGTTCTTCATACACAAATCTTTTCTCTAGCTCTTCTTCGAGGACATGCGATGGTGGGGTCATCAACAAGTTAAATATATCTAACGCCCCAATTGATATTTTTATTGACCGAAGGAATAGTTTTCAAGAATTTTTCAGTGCAATAGACCTATAATACCACACAACTTCTGCACTCCATGAGGATATTCAATGGCATCCTTTTTACCATTTTATGTAATAATATATTCACATATTCATAAATTAGAGTACTGGCTAGGATTGGGTCCTTTGTTTGTCCCAATCGAAGCACCGAGAGCTCAATCCAGCTCAGTGCTCCTTTAAACTAGTCAGAGCCTGAAATAATTATTTGTAATTTTTTTTTGATTTTTTTGCAAATTAGTGACGATCATATTATGCATTTTGTTTTAAGATTCGAGCTTAGAAATGACTAGCCAACTAGTTAGTGAGATCATATTAGCTTACCTGGGTCTGGAGGCTGCTGGACTAAAATTCTCCTGAGAAGCTGAGCCTGGTCTTGGTGGCCTTAAATTCATGCCTAGTTGTGTGCGATATTGTACCAGGAATCAATACCTTTTTCATTACTGATTTGCTATTGTTAACCCCACTCCATATGGAAAAATTTGGTTTGCAACTTCTTTTTGTTTACTTGATTGTCAATATTCAGCCATTTGCCCCGTAGATTGTGGATATATCAAGATGACAAATGTGAACATGAAAGGAAAGGATCAGACGATCATTAACTTGCTTTTAATCTTGACATAATATTTTATTTGAATCTTAACGATCAATTTCATACACTTCACTTTTCTTGTCAAGACTTTGAGGGTTTTTTTTTTTAAAACATATGTATCTGATATATGAGAAGCTTATGCATTCTGTTACATTGTGAACATAATGGAGAAATACAGTAACATAGATCGTATAAATTTGTGTGTTTTACATGAAGTGAATGTAGTAGCTAAATACGTCTTAGAGGTGCTTTCTATACATGAGAGGAATGATATGAAATTTATTTTATTTTTTTCATGTACTGATATTTGTTGAATCCTTGAAGGTGCTTTTGCTTAAGATGAAAATCTGGAAAAATGTCATTCGATTGGTAGTTGTAAATAATAGGCTTGAATTATGAAAAAAATATAGTAGAGTAGATATCAGATAATTCTATTGATCCTCATAAGCTATTTATTGCATCAGCTTTATCATGATTCTGAATGGCGAGGGTTTGTTTAGACTTTCAGTTTATGCAAAACACCACCTAGTCATAGTGCATAAGGCATGGAAATTGGAGTAGCATCTTATCGAAAATATACGTTATAATTCAATATGATGAAAAATGAGGAATTTTGTTTTTTCATGAGGAACTAGTGTGTGTGCGCCCGTGAGAGAGAGAGAGAAGCTTGTGAATACAATCATGTGATGCAAAGTCATGATATTGGCTTTTTAAAAGAGTTACTTTATGCAAGTTGCGGAGCTAAATATCTATTGGCTATTAATGATTGGCTATGTTATTAATTTTTGTTAAAGGGTGAGAGGATGCAAATACACAATTCTATGAAAAGTGGCAGAATATGAGAATAAGTATGGTTTTACAAGGTTAAGCATGGGAGATTTAAAAAAAAAAATTTTGCACTAGCATTTGATATTATGAAGTCATTAACTGTTGTGATCTACATGTTTCCTGTTGGCCCTAAGAAATGGCAAAGAGTGCTATACCAAGTGGAGGGTATTGCCTGTATCGGGCATGCCCTACCATTACCAGCATTTAACTGATACTTGATATGATTGGTATAAAAGTGTTGGTATGATGAATCAATGCATATTAGTACTATACTAGCATGGCTGTAACACAGTTGATCTGGAGGGCATAATGAAGAAATTTACAGAATAGGTGTATTGAGATCATTAATGTCATATATAATCAGTGGTATGATTAAGTAATGGTTATGATGGGATGCATGAGTTTCCAATTTGGGTGGTGAACACCAAGGGTCAGCCTTGTGACTTTATATTATATCTTTGCTCTATTGATGATTTGGTGTAGTGATTCTTATTTGGTTCATGATGAAGTCTTCATTAATGAGAAATGAATAAGATTAAATGTCAAGTCTGAATCATGGGTATTTTTTGGTACTAAAGGTGAATCATGATATGGCAAGTTTGGTGGGTCCAGACATGAAACTAATGGCCAAATAATGCTTGACAGTTGGTATCGTAGGAGTGGAGTTGGAGGAAGCGATAAATAAGTGAGATCAGAAGGCCATATATTCTGCAGTTCCAAAATTTTTGATACATCAGAAAAATAGAATTATAACTTATTTCTCTCAAATTTTGGTTGTAGGTTCAGCAGATTTATCTCCTTCCTATTTCCAGTTCTCTGCCACCATGTAGAAAGTTTTATTTCACTTTGTCCATGCTTGCGAGAGATGTACTGGTTGTGCAAACAGACCATTAAAAAGTCATTTCAGTGTTAAATTATGATGCTAGAATTTTTTTTTTTTTTTGGTTTATCTGTATTTTTTTTTCTCTGAACAGCTGCTTGTGTGCATCATTAAGATTCGTCACAGTTGTGAACTACGCGTTCACTTAATTTACACTCTAGAAGAGTCGCTTCTTATTATTAGTCTTGTTGCTGTTGCTTGTTTTCTCAAGATGAGACTTATCTTGAATGGAATCTTTATTCTGACAGATTTGGCTTATGTAGGGAATAGATTTCATACGAATAGGAAGGCATGAGGCCATGCATAATGATATCCGTGATCATTGCTTTTCTGGTGGGTTGTTTTTCCCTTTTCAGTATTATATCATTTATTTGTATTGAACTCCTGTTTGTTCTTATCGCCCATGATCAGCATGTCTGATCGTTTTCCTTCTGACAAATAGGCACATGCTCAGTAGATGACATTAAGCAAAGGATGGAAAATGTCCGGGTTGTTGGAGTGACTTGTTTGGGAATAAATCATCCGTTGCTATCAAATAAGAAGTTTGACATCTGCATAATGGATGAGGCTGGGCAAACCACATTGCCTGTATGTACATTCTTTCTTAGCTATAATTCATATAGTTGTTTCTTTATTCTTCATATTGTAATACTTAATGATAATTCCAACTTGCATAGGGGGTAGAAGATGAGGACTGCATGCTATAGGAGGACCTCATTTTATAATAAATTAGATGAGATTGCTTAAAAGAATATGCAGATGGTTCTTACTGTATAATGCTAACATCAAATTCCTGAAGTTCAAGTTAAATTTGAGATTTCTGCAGCTGTTGGATTTCTTTCATGCCATGTCATTTCAGGTTACAAGTGGTATTTGGAATTCCGATCCAATTAATTTTGATTTTTATTGCAAATACATCGATAATGCTGTCCTAGATTTGGATGGAATATCAGATAAAGATTCTTGCAAATTTAGATATTTCTTCATATATGCAACCTGGAAGCTGATTTGACTATATTGTATACACATGTTATCATGCAAAAAGACTTTTTCATGGTGTACACATGTTATCATACAAATCCCAGACATGTTGCATGTTCTATCATATAAATATATTCTTCTATACAAAGTCCATTTAGATTTTTTTCTTTTTTTAAGTTTCTTTATATTGAAAGTCTATTGGTAGCAATGCTGGAATTTGTTCACTAAATTCTTGCAGCCATTCTGGTTTCTAACTTTCAATCTGTATTTATTTATTTATTTGATTTAAGAAATCATAGAGTTAAAATTGCATAAATATTGATAGGTTTATATTGTGAATTTCTTTTGCATGCTTGATGTTGTTGATGAGATTCCTTTGTATGGTATAGAGGCATTTAATCAGAAAATGTACTGGGATTTGTGTGTAGTGACGGCAAACCCCTAAGTTCGAAATGATTCTTTATTTTACTCTCTTATGTCTTAAGTTGTGATCGTGTTATCAGGAAAATAAGTTCGATAAAAGATTTAAAACCATAATACTGAGAAGCTATCCAGTTCTCTAACAATGAACCTCCCATATTAAGTGCTTTCTGGCATTCAGGTATCATTGGGACCATTGATGCTTGCCTCAACATTTGTTCTTGTTGGAGACCATTACCAGCTTCCCCCACTTGTTAAGGTTCGTTCCACCTATCATTCATTATACTTCTATAAACTTGTCTTGAATGTTTCAGCTGAATAGCAGTTGCTTTCTGTTTCCCCAGAGTACAGAGGCCGGGAGAATGGAATGGGCATTAGCTTATTTTGCAGGTTATCAGAAGCGCATCCTGAGGCAATTTCTGCCTTGCAGTGCCAGGTCTCTCCACTTTATGTTTTGCTTTTATTTTTATTAAAGATGACTTGATGCTTGGGAAAAGGCTTAGATGAGTTGAGTTGAGTTGAGTGTATGACTTGATGCTTCTTGTTCTATATCATTAGGTAGAATGACTAATGAGCTGGCTTGCTGTTTGCTTTCAGTACCGCATGTGTGCTGGTATCATGGAACTGTCAAATGCACTAATTTATGGGGACAGATTACGCTGTGGTTCATCTGAGATTGCGAATGCTAAACTCAGGTTTTCTAGCATGGGACCCGTCACAATGTGGCTAAAGGAGGTAAAATCAACTTTCTTTCTGTTTCTTGTAACAAATTATAAATTATGAAAGTAAGCTTAGTTTCTATTTCTTGTATGGAATTATTAATTATGGTATACTTCATTGAATGCAAAAAATGTGAAAATTAAGAATTTATGGTTCACAACAGCCCAAATCTGCCCATGCTTCCAGTAGTTCTCCATTTTCAAGTGCCTTTTCCTTTAGTATAAGTTGATTTTCTAATGGAACCTGAATAAAATACTGTCCAAGGGAAAAATGCTGCCAGATTAATGGTATAGATGGCAGAGAATATTAACAAACTTTCAGTCAGTCACCAATTTAACGACATCTTTCATGAAAATAACGTCAGATTTGGAATTTATGAATCTAGTATTTAGGGTTTCTACCATCATTCTCTCACAGAAATCTCAATGTCTGAGAGCAACATAGCATTAAAACATGAAATTGACAATGAATCACTGGCAATATCCATGGTATATGAAGTAACTTTTAAGATAATCAATGTTTTTATGTAGTCTCATTTTAATTCCTTGTGGATCAAACAAGCTAGTATAAACTTGAGTAGCCTTAAAAAGAGCATAATCATATCTCTAGCATGTTTTAGTAACATGAGAGCATTGTTCTTCAGATTTTACTACTTATTTGCTGCCTACATAAGGTGATGGCATTTTTAGGGGTGATCAATATTGCATAACTAGAAGAACTTTTTTTAAAAAAAATATTTTGGAATAGGACAGAGTTAAATGTGACTGTAATCGGGTTGAGGGTGTGATTGAATCGAGGTCATCGGTATCCATTACCAAGTGACTTTATGAACTCAGCCAGTTGGCACCCTTGCAAGTGCTAAATTGTTGGCAGTTGATCTCTCTCTCTCTCTCTCTCTCTCTCTCTCTCGGCCCTGACTCTCCATCCCATTTTTTTCAAGCATGCTCTTCTTTTTCCCCTTCCATTCTTTGATCTTTTAAAAAATGTTCTCTTGATGAAATTGTCAAGTGACATGCCATATTATGTTTTTTGCCATTGGACTGGACCATGATGATTCCTTCTAGGAAGTCATTTGATCTTTTAATCATGTTTTCCAAGTGAAACCTCCCTCCTATTTAGTTGTCTCTATTTTATGCCCTCTTTCTTTTCTATCTTTTGCTTTTCTTTTCCTCTCCTTTTATACTGTCTTTCATTATCTAAATGAAAGTGGATTGCAGTTGCTTAACATTTTTAAAGAAAAAAAAGAGAGAATCTTTTAAAGAGAATCTTGATCTAATTAGTAGATTGGATACTCTGAAGTTATAGTTTATGTGGGTGTAATGGGCACCAACATGTGAAAGTAAGAGTTTCTCTCAACATGTTTTGTTCAGTTGGAGAAAGTTGGATTGGTTGCTATTTAGTACATCTAGAGTACTTGAATGCTTGCAATAGACTAGAGTATTAACCATGGTAAGCGAACCATGTCGAATTGATTGGTTCAGTCTAAACCAAGACAAACCAACTGGGAACCGATACATTTTTGCCTTTCAATTCGGTACAAACCCTAAACTGGTTCAACTATATCGAACTGCTTGATTCAAATTGGTTTATGGGTGGGACGGATAGGGGGTGTGCTGGGTGGCATGTGGCTCTTGTGAGCTCTCATTCTTTTTCTCTCGTATTTTCATTCGAAATCATTTAAGTAAATGTTCATTTACTTAAGATTTCTTATAGAAATAAGGGAATACTCCTATTTGAATTTAACAAAAATTATCAAAAAATTAAATTTCTTAAGAATAAAAAGTGACTTTTTCTATCAAGAATAAATTTGGAGAATTTTAGGAAATAATGGTTTAGTAAATGTCAAGTTAGGGTACTTCTACTTTGGATAAAAATCCTAGAAAATTAGTTTAATTATAAATGATGAAAAATAAAATATCAAAAAAATTAAAATATAATTTGTAAAGTTCTAGCCAGTGCTTGATTAAACTTATCAATAATAAATTAAACTTATCGTAAAATCCTAAGGTTAAAATGTGTTTCTTAGGGTTCAAACAATGATATGTAAGTAGATTGGAGGTTGGAACTTTTTTTTAATAGGAGACCTCAGTCTAATGACACGTCAGGATCCTAAGATATACTAAGAGATTGAAGTGATTCAAGAAGAGTTTTTATGGATTCTTATGATGCTTCAAGAGAGTTGCTTGGCTTTTTGTAAATATGATTATTTGTGGCTATATGTATGAGAGTTTTATGATTTTATTGACAAGATGGTAACGAGAAAGAGCTTGATTGCTAAGTTTGATTTCTCTAAGATATTGGAAGGATAATGGGATCTTTAGGATGCTCAACCATGGTGATGCATAGGACAAATCTTTCATGATATCACTAGGTTAGTAATTAAATGGTATGAGTGGAAAATGAAACTTTTTTTATTCTTGTTTTCTAATCCAACTTTCCAACAAATAGTGGCTTCACTTTAAATGCAGACTGTGGCGTGAAAACAATTCTTGTGGATCTACTTGCCATTAGGGCAAAGACATCATTTATAGAGATATGAGGAGAAAATTCTGGAGTGAATGGAAAGATATTACTAGGAGTTCAGCAAATATGCCCTTGCATGTGTTTCATTCGATGATCATTGATTACCACACTAGGCATTGTAATCTACATAATTTATGTTGATTGTAAACACGCTATTAACAAAATCATACAAAGTGTGAGTTATTACATCTGTGTAGAGCAAGGCTCACTATCTCTGTACCAGATCCCATACTAATGCCACACAGGTATAGTGGTGGTACATATTCTGATACATAGATTGGTCAAGACTTAGTGTGCATATTCTGGATACATGGGTTCGACATAATGAGACTTGGTATGGGTATATCGAGTTTTGTTTCAGTACAAGTATAGTACGATACGTCTGGTGTGGGTGTCAGATGTGTATATGCTGAGATGCAAAGTTTATGCTATGTACCCATATTGATTGGTGGCTTACCTAGGCTGGTTTGGGATTTCAACTAAGACAATGTAGATCCTTGTTGCTGGAAGAGTATGATTAGAAGCTAGTGGTCATCTGACTGGAGATTATATAGCTATGGTCATGGGCTTATATGCCACACAAAATATATACATGTGGTCCACTAACACTCTTATTGGCATCTTCATGGAGACAACAACAGCTCCAATTGTGTATCATGCCCATCTCGCAGACTCATGTGGCTGGTATAAACTATGGTAAGATGCTGAAATAAATAGCATTGTTGGGGCATGCTTATTGATCAGTACTATCATACATGGAACTAGCACCTGAATTCTCCCCAGATGGACTATTGTGGAAATGGTAAAACATATTCTTTTTTTTTTTTTTTTTTTGTTGGGGGTGGGGGGTGTAGGTGGTCTAGGTTCCTATCACCGACTTCCCATTTCATTTTGGAGCTACCAATCCCAGCAAATTCAAATTTTTTACTATTCTCTTAAGCAGAAAAAAAATATACATATAACCTTAGGAAGGGAAAAATGGTTTGGACCCTTTATTTTTTGTCTTAGTCATTCTGCAGAAGAAACCATTGATTATCTCTTCAACTCTGCTTTTTCTGCATCCATATGGACCTTTTTCATTTGAAGAATGTTGTGACACTCTGGACCTCCTGGAGAAGTACTTTTTTGAAAACAAATGCAAAGTGATGGGATTTGCTGGCTTCCATCATTTGCTGGTCATTTTGGTAGAAAAAACAGCCGAATCTTCCCAGAAAAATTTTATACTGCTCAAGAAGTGTTGCCTTCCATCATTTGATTGGTTAAAGATTGGACTAGTCAAGTCTTTCCACTGTATTTGGATGTTGGATTCTCCTTAACCTTTCTCCTTATTTCTTCTTGCCTCTTGTACTGCTATTGCAATTTCTTATTTGTTTTTCTTTTTTCATTTTCTTAACGAAAGAAATTATGGTTTCCTGATCTTTCCTCTAGAAAATCTGTAAACAGCAAAAATGGCTCTTCCAAGTTTTTACTGCATGTTTCTTTCGGATCCAATGGATAAATTGCATGTGCCTGTTGACTTTATATCACAATTAAGTATGCATATTGGATGCTGAGTGCTATTGTGATGCTTTATTTTGCCTTTACCATACTTGAAGTAACATTACCTTCATGTTGCTCTTGTTCATACCTGAAACACAATGGCTTCGACATTGCTTTTGTTTAACCTGCTGTTGTTCTCAATTTTTGCAGATTTTGGATCCAAAGAGATCTGTTGTGTTTATGGACACAGGTAGGTCGAACTTCTGCTTTCATTTGTTATCATACATCTGTTTAACAGAACTTGACATTAAAGTCAAATGCTTCAGATCAATTGCCTGCTCTGGAAGTAAAAGTACTCAAAACGGTGAACAACCCTACAGAAGCATTTTTATTTCAGAGGTATGAAAGTTACGTTTTACCTATCTCTACCTTTCTGGATATTTAGTGAATTAGGCTTGAAATTGATTTATTCATTTGTGTTATCTGGCAGATCACTAGAGAATTGGTGAAGATGGGCATCATTGAAGATGAAATTGGTATCATTACCCCTTACAACTCCCAGGCCAATCTCATTAGACAAGTTGTTGGTGCTTCTGTTGAGGTTCAGACAATTGACAAATACCAGGTTACACTTTTAAACTTGTAAGATAATTTTTAAAGTATCAGGTCTTGCAGATTGTTGTATTCTCCAAAGTTTCTTGGCAACTACCAATTGTTCACTTCAGTTATTGTTTGTTAATGTGTTAACAATGATTTTGACGCATAAGTATTAAGTACCCATCAACTATGTCCATTCTTTCTGTCATGATAACGTTGGATGGTCGCTGATTGTTTAGTTGTCAAACTTGAAGCATACCTTGTATGGAATGTAGTCGTGCTGAAGTTGTCTATTGTAGGTTGGGTTGTCCCATTCCCACTAATTGAGAATGAAACCAAGATTAGACTGTTTTCAATTAACATGGTCATTTGGTGATTTAGCTTTCAACTTGATTCTGTGACCCAAATCTTTTGTTTGAGTGCCACTGGCCTGGCTTATTCAATTTCTTACATCACATCTGGTGTTGTTGGAGCAGGGAAGGGACAAGGATTGCATATTGTTATCTTTTGTACGGGCTAGTGAAAATTCAAGAGCCTGCGCTTCCTCCTTGCTTGGAGATTGGCACAGGATCAACGTTGCCCTCACACGTGCAAAGGTTGGTGGAGCTATCAGATTTGCTGAAAGCCCAATCTAATCCCCCTATCCTCCTCTTTTTCTTGAAAAAGAAATCATTTTCAACTGCTTTGATTTCTGTATGTTGTCCAAAATATGAACCTTAATTTCACGACTAAATTTATGGTTAGACTTGAGACTGAACTGGTAGTAACTTTATATTGTCAATTCTACATCATGGTACTCCCAAAAGAAACTAGCAAGATTATCTTTGTCACATGTAAATCTTAATCATGTTGTAAAAGCTGACGCGGCTTTCAGGATATCTGCTTCCATGTTGATTTCTTACGTTTGCAAGTCCCATGCACATATTCCGTTATGATTTCCATTGTCATGCTTATTGGACATGCTAGGAGGCTAAGAATGTTATGATGCCTTTTTGTGGAGCAGAAAAAGCTGATCATGGTCGGGTCCTGCAAAACCCTCTCAAGAGTTCCGTTGCTGAGGCTACTGATAGAGAAGGTGGACAACCAGGGTGGCATTATTCATATATCGAATAAAGATGTCCGTCACTTGAAAGGGCTGAAGAAGTGTTCCCAGTTGAGTGTACTATAATCCATGTGTCTGAAAAAGGTTCACATTCTTCCCCAGGTGGAAATGCAATTTTGTTCCATAAATCAATGCGGTTAATCTGTATATATGTGTGTGTGTTAATGGCTAGTATGAAAATTGCCTTTTTTTAAAAAAATTCAATTTGGATTTATAACGTATTTGGATTGTTGTCACTATCATATAGAAATTGCAGTTTGCCCTTTGGAAATGTAAGTTAAGCCAACGGATGCCTCAAAACAGCTGCAATGATGCAGATGAAATGCAAGAATAGAAATAAGACTATGTATTAGAACTGAATATAAGGGATGGTCCGTTTATGATCACAGAGAATCATTGTCCAATGATAAAATACATAATTTGAAAAAGCTGAAGTAGTTGCATATTGGATTTCCATTCCGTTGAACCGTACGTATGGTTGTAAGGGTTCTACATGCACATGTTTATTTTTCATTGATTTATATTCGATGGCTACCTGGGGTCTTGTGCGATGTTGTCATCATCTTTAATCAAAATAGTGTATCACTCGAGCCGTACATATTATTTTTGAAGTCCCTCGAATAAATTGGGATGACTTTAGTTCTTTCCCAGTAAAATGGTTGATTCTATAACATAGATGTGACAATGTGTGGTTAGGCAAAAATGATGCACCTCATGTATGAAAAAAAGGTGAAGGCATGCAATTGCACACTCTGGAGAGGGGCGGTACAGGCGAGAAGCAAAGCAGACAGGGTCATGGCAGGTGGAGCCGAAGTACATCAACGCAGAAAAATGGAACAATAAACTTTGCATTGAATCATCAAGACAAATTTGATAACCAATTAGTCTGCGTTGATTTCCTATCAATCAATCAATTCGTCATTCTTCCCTAGTCTATGCTTGCATTGCTCTCTTGCCTCTAAGGATTATGGTAGGATGATTGTTAAAGACTTCCTGCCTGCTAGTTTGCTCAATGGCTTTACAAAATTTTTTCTAAGGTCTTGGCATCTAGTTTGCTCAATGGCTTTACAAATAATACAGTTAAAGGTAAATCTATTGTTGAAACTTTCTTTGAGCCTATGAGATCATGTGTAACTGCATGAAATCTAGTTTTAACTGTATTATTTGTAAAATTAACTTAAGAAAAGCTTTCCACAACATCAGTTACACAAGTGGGCTGTTGGATCAGATGTCTTCTATTCTAACCTCTTTATACATCACCCCTTGGTTAATGATAGCTTGAACAGATAGATCAGGTGTAGGAAAGGAATGAGATAAGACCCTCTCGTCCCCCCTGTTTTCATCTTGATTACGAATGTTGTTTCTAGAATTTTGAAGAAAGATAATTCTCAAGGAATCATCGAGGGAATCGGTCTCCATCCCTTCTTTAAATGCATCTCTAGTCTTTAATTGCTGATAATATTCTATTATTTTATGCTGCCAAGGAGGTTTCTCTTATTTCCTTTAAGGCTATCATTTCAGGGTTCAAAGGAGCATTAAGACTTAAAATGAACTTTCATAAAAGCTTTATTATTTGCCTTAACTCTTCTAGCAATGAAGATGATCTGAACGCTTCTATAATAAATTATAAGAAGGGAAGACTGCTATTCTCTTATCTTGGTCTCTTTGTGTGACAAAAAATTGCCAAAACAAGCATGGCTCTCATTACTTGACATAGTGCAAGCAAGACTAGCATCATGAAAAGGAAAGCTCCTATTAATAGTTGGAAGACTCACTTTAGTAAACTCTATTTTTATAGCCTTGTCAAATTATTTTATATTTATTTTCCATTTGCCTAGATGGGTTAGCTTGAGACTGTATAAATCAAAGAAGGAAAAAGGTCTGGGGATCAAGGACATTTGTATGGTAAATAAAGCTCAGCTTGTCCAATGGGTATGAAATTAATTTCTAATATCACCAGTCTTTAGAAAAGATTACTTCATTGGGCATACTATTCTAGAAGAAAATTTGGGGTAAGAGTTAAGAAACTCTCAATCTCTTTCTGTTCTCTATGGAAAGGTATTAATCATAATCCAAGAGATTTTTGGAACTACACTACTTGGCAACAGAGAAAGGATCAAAATCTGAGAAGATAGTTTGGTGGGCCACATCCATCTTTGCTTCTTTTTCTTAGACCTTTTTAAAGGTATTTCAAAGCAAAGCAAAGCTGCAACAAATTTATGAAGAAAGAGATTTAAGAAGTAGAATCTCAAATTCACTCGTCCTTTCATCCAGTTGCAGCACAATTAGCTCATTGATTTAGAGAAGCTACTCTCTCTCATCAGACCATCTAGAAGTGTCAATTTTTCAATCTAGAGTATACCTACCAAAGGTAGTTTTACATTAGAGTGGTATTCTTTGTCCTTTTTATAATAAGATTGGGAGAGCATCTATTTTTGAAAAGGTCAAGGTTTTTGCTTGGCTTGCTCTTCGTAATAAACTTTCACATTAGGGAAGTTTTCAACAAAAAAAAAAAAAGTTAGTTTGTTGGCTCAAATTGCGCTTTCTTCAATTCCTTCGTTGAGTCAGTCTTTCTTTTGCTTTTGAAATGCTCCTTCTCCAAAGATATATGGACTTGGTTTTAGAATCAATTGGATATTTCTTCTAAGCCTAGAGACTTTCGTAACCTTTTGGACTTCTTAGAGAAGAAAGCATATCTCAAAGCCTTGGAGTTGTGATTGAGGCTAACTAGTTCTAGGCATTTGAGTGGCACCTTTGAAATGAAAGAAATGTCTAATTCTTCTCTTCTAAGTCCTATCTCTTATAGTGATTGTTTGCAAAATTCTCTTCTTTTTTGACTTTTAAGGAATATATCTCTATCAGTATGGCTGAAGAGAGCCATCGACTCCTTAAAGCTAGGTTGAATAGTAGCTGATCTTTCTTCATATATATATTTTTCCTCTCGTATATTTTTCTCTAATAAAAGGTGAGATAACTCCGTTCCTTTCAAAAAAAAAAAAAAAAAGAGAGAGAGATAGTTTGCCTTTGCCAATTCCATTAGATGTCCTCCCCATACGATGAGATGAAATATGTCGTGCTTTTTTTTTTTTACAGGCAGGCGATCACACCACTCTGGCGCGAGTCAAATCCGAAAGATCAGAATACAAAATTTGCTGCAAAATGATAGGGCAAGGGACATCAGACGATCAAACCCACTGATCGAGATGGCGAACAATAGTGGAAGCAACCCAATCAACCGCAGCATTGGCTTTACGATAAATGCGACGAATCTCAAGGGCATATGTAGCCTGAAGAGAGACAATGATATCCCTGATCAGAGGATTCAGAAGAGAAAAAGAATCCTCCTCCCGCCTAATCCATCGGATAATCATAAGAGAGTCTCCCTCAATAATCAATCGGCGATAGCCCAAATGTCTGACAGCATGAGTGATACCAGCCCATGCAGCCTGAAGTTCTGCCATAGGACCGAAATGTCAATGGAGCTGTGACCGCCAGCCGTAAGTAACTGACCCTCAGACCCCCGAATGACAAACCCTGATCCAGCAATATGATCAGAAATAGAACCATCGAAGTTGACTTTGACGTAACTCGAGGTGGGGGCTCCCAAGAGACAAATACCATAGAACGGTGCGCTGCGAAAGTAGTAGGGGAGTCCCAGTGGCTAGGCCTGTCATTATGAACTCCAAAATGACAGTGAGTGTACTCCTTAGCATGAAAGAGAGCACGGCGAATGATCACCTGAGGTGAGGTTGTCTCCTCGGCAAAGATAATCTGGTTCCAAGTCAGCCAAATATGATAAGCCAAATAGGCAGATAAGACTCCCTGGAAATAGGGGCCACGCCGGGTGACCAAACGGATAGCTTGCAGGAACGAAAGCCGGATAGGGCCCTCCTCTAACAACTAAGGGGTAAAATGAGTCCTCTGCCATATCTGAGACGCAGGCGAACACAATAATATGACATGATCAATAGATTCATCCTGCAGCCCACATATCGGAGAGAGAGGCAATATGGAGAGACCACGATCAGCCAGGAGGGAACAGGTAGGTAGGCGATCCCACATGAGCTTCCACAAAAAGAGCTAAACCCTAGGGTGAACTGGCAAACGCCAAATCCAAGCAACATCACCAAGGTTTGAAGTCCGAGATCGGAACCGGCCACCAGATCCCTAATGGGGGCGTTAGGAAGACAGGATCGACACCAAAGTCTAATATCCGGACCAGCTGAACGGGCAAGAGGCATGGCGAGAATCCTATGAGCAAGCTCAGCCCCAAATAGATGAGACACCATAGGAGTGTTCCATCCAACAGTCTCCTGGCAAATCAAGGATGAAACAAGCAGCGAGGGTTCAACCTCAGAGCTGATAAAGGTCGGCCAACGAGATAACGGAAGATTAGTTAGCCAAGTATCCTGAATAACATCAACTGAAGTCCCATCCCCAATCATGCAATGGATATCAGACATAACAGTAGGGCCAGCCTGGCAGATCGCACGCCATAAACAGGAACATCCTCGAGGAATACTCATAGATGATCCAAAAGTCCAGCCACCATATCTGTCATGCATGACAGTACTCCAGAAACAATGGGGGTCCAACAGGAATCTGGAAGCATGTCTCGCAATAATAGCGTTACGACGGAGCACCAAGGACTGAATCCCAAGACCGCCCTCACACGTAGGCAAGCAGATCATATCCCAAGCCAATAGATGGATGCTGTGGCTGTTGGGGAGCGCGGAATACCCCCAAGATCACGACTATAGCGTATATGAGTAATACAAAAACTTTTACCGTTCTAATCTATGAGTATAAGATCATACCTTCAGACTTGAACTTGGAACACTTTGATTTGATTGCTCGACCTCAACCTTTTAGCCTTCCGCCGTATTCCCGAAAATACCTTCCTTCTCTCACAAGATGGTGGGATCTCTCGGCCGACCTAGGGTTTCTTGTTTTTCTTTTTTCTCAAAAACGTTAACCCTAGCAACCAACTGAGAGGGTATTTATAGGGCTACAACAGGGACCAATAGGCAAATATGAAAAGGACTTCCCACGTAATTAAATCTCCAATCCTACCCCGGGTTAGGATTCAATTACGTAAATTACAATTCATTCCACTAAAGAATTATAATTGTACTCCTAATCATATTCGAATTTATATTTTCGAGCCTTAATATTAAATACTTATTATCTCCCCACGTTAAGATTACAGATATCCACCAATTAAATTTAATTACTGACAATATAATTTAATTGGCTGTTATTATCCTTGAGACTTATCCACTTAACTTATTTGATGTATCGGATTCAAAATCCACTTGCAAGATTTGATACAATCAAAACTTATAAGCTTTCTCAAGGGGATATCATCAATCCAAATTAACAGGACGTGGATTCCTTCAACTATTAATATTCACCATATATATAATGTTATTGCCCAACCCACTGAGTTTATTGACTCATATAGAATCTCACTCTATGTGTAATCAAAGCAATAATCACTACATACACGTGTCTAGAAATAGAATTCAGATTAAGAGCATAAGTAATCATAATATTCATGAGTTTTAAATTATTTTATAAAGTCAGTATAAAATAATTAACTCAACTGGGTCCTGTTCAATACACACAAAGTGTACTAGCACAAATAGTTAGAATAAACCATTCCCCGTAGTCAAGACAGACCTACTAAAAATTTGTGCTACAGTTCTACTGATGGTGTGTCCAATTCCATCTAAAACTGTGAACAATAAACTTGTATTCCAAAAGAACGATGATCTAGTCTTCTGTGTGTAAGCCGTACTCTACACACTAGATCAAATACTCTTTGTAAATACTAGACACATGCACATATATAGTAAATGGCACACATTGCTCAAAATGAATTCTCATTAAAATGTAAAGACATAACATAAAGCATATCTTTTAGTCTATATCTCTATCAGTGGCCCCCCTGCATAGATGGCCAGAGAAAGTCCCGTATACATCTCTCAAACCGGTAGAGGCAAGTAGTCGGGATCAATGTATTGGATAACAAATAGAGTGGAAGCGAAGTAAGGATAGATCGGATCAGAGTGATACACCCTATCATAGAAAGACCCGAAACCTGCCAGCGGTCCAAACGGGCAGCAATCCGATGATCAAGGTCCCCAAAGTCCTGCTGCCTGGGCCGCCGTCTCGAAATAGGGGTACCCAGATAGATCAATCGATCAGTGATAGACGAGATCCCTAACAACTGGGAGATAGCAGCACGACAACGGGGAGAGGTCGAAGGACTGAAACAGAGGGTGGATTTTTGCAAATTGACATGTTTCCCCGAGGCCCTACAATAAGCCAAATGATAGCAGAACAGGCGGCTGCATTCTAAACAGAAGCTGGGCTAAGTAGGATACAGTCATCAGCAAAGAGGAGATGAGTGAGAGGAGGTCCATGTGGCCTAGGCATGTAAGGCTGCAAAAGAGATGCTCCAACCGCCTGATTAGGAGCACGAGAAAGATCATCAGCACACAGAACGAACAGGAACGGAGAAAGAGGGCATCCCTGACGGAGACCAACAGCAGAGGAAAAAAACTCCGTCGGACTACCATTAATGATAATAGAAAAAGTGGGCCCTTGGACACAAACTATAGCCCACTCAATGAATAAATCATCAAACCCAAACTCCTGAAGCGTGTAACGAAGAAACATCCAACTCATCCGATCATAAGCTCTCTCCATATCTAACTGAACAGCCATGAGAGACTGTCGACAAGTGGCACGCTGGAGGTCATAGATAAACTCCTGGACAATAAGAACATTATTAGAGATACTGCACCCACGGATAAAAGCTCCCTGCTCCAGAGAGATCAAACGGGGAATCACTCCCTGCAATCGGGTAACCAGGATACAAGCACCGACTTTATATAGGGTGGTGCACAAGCTAATCGGCCAAAAATGCTGAGGGAGCAGAGCATTCTCTCTTTTAGGGACCAGAGCTAGAAAGGTCCTCTGCCAATCGGAAGGAATAGATCTAGTAGAGAAAACAGACTGAATAGCCAAAATAACATCTTGCCCAACTATATCCCAGTAGTAACGGAAGAAGAAAGGCGGAAAGCCATCAGGACTAGGAGCTTTATCCGGTCCCAAAGCCCAGAGCACAACACGAATCTCCTCCGCTAGGACCTCCCGAGTCAGAAGACCATTCTCACTATCTGAAACCCTAACATCCCGAGAAGTAGTGATAATGGGAGAGTCGGAGCCAGTAACCTCCGACCAGCAGGACTGAAAGAAATGGAGAATATGCTCCCGAATAGCCCCCTCATCATCAAGGATATTACCATCTTTATCACTAATACGCCAAATCTGATTGGCAGCACGCCTAGCTACAATGGCATGGTGAAAGAACCTGGTGTTGCGATCGCCTTCCTGAATCCACTGTACACGGGACCGCTGACGCCAATAAGTTTCCTGCTGCCGAAGCAAGGAATGATGCAGTGACAAACTACTCCTAAGAGTCTGAAGATCATTTTCAGATAACTGACCCTCTGCATCCTCCTTCGCCTGAAGAGTAGAAATATCAGTTTCCATAGCCTGAACTTGCTGCATAAGATCCCCCACCTCTCTCCTGTGCCACCTAAGGAGTCTACGCTTAGTGAGCTCTAAGCGGTGAGTGAGACAATAAGTAGGATTCCCTCTGACAGGCATATGCCATACCAGACTAATCAAGGACCGGGTCGAAGAATAATACGTCCAAAACTGCTCAAACCAAAAAGGCCCCCGTCTATTATTAGACAGCTCAGTAGAGATGAGGAGGGGACAATGGTCATACGCAATCCGCGGGAGATGAGTAGTAGTAGCACAGGAAAAGGACTGCATCCAAGATGAGGAGGCCAAAGCCCGATCCAACCGCTCCCACACCCGAGCAGACCCACTTCTGTTATTACACCAAGTAAACTGCGGCCCCAAAAAACCCAGATCAAAAAGACCCGCCAAAGAGATGAAGGAGCGAAACTCCATGGAGCTAGGAGAATCCACAAATCGATGCCCCCCACGCTTCTCAGAAGCATCCAAAATACAATTAAAATCATCCACAATAAGAGTGGGAAGGCCCTGGCCTAATAAAGTGAGAATCTCCGACCAAAGGCCGCGCCGCTAATAAAAATCAGTACTGGTATAGACTCCCAGAAACAACCAGGTTGGAAAGATCCCCTCAGAAATAATCAGGGCCACCTACTGGTGACTATGATAAAATACATCAACACGGATAGCAGAGTTCCGCCAGAGAGCCATAATACCCCCAGAGAGACCATTAGATTCGACAGCATAGGAAGACCAACAACGGGAAACTTGCCGTCGAAACCGTTGAAGACTTAGCCTTGACAGACGAGTTTCCAACAAAACACATATATCAAAATGATGAATCTGCAAAAGCCTACCAAAGGAGGAGCAAAAGGATGGTTTCAACACTCCGCGAACATTCCAAATAAGAATCTTCATAAGATAAAAAGCAAAAGAAAACCATAGGCCCCACCCTGAGCCCCCATCATAATAATATCTGACTGGTCTCCAGAATCAAGACACAACAACTAGGGTCCCTGATCCATCGTTTGGCTAACAACCAGATCATGGAGAGCCGACTGCTGGACTGAGCCCATAGGAATGGCATCACTCCGATCCAAAAAGGGAGATCTGTCTTCCTGCGCGACAGAAGGAGAAGCTGCTATAGCAACTTTTAGAGCAGTGAGGGCAGTCACATGAGCATCTGCACCCTAGGGGTCCAGTGGCAGAGGAGGAACAACTTCCACTAATGGACATTGACCAAGAGTAGACACCCCACAGCCCTTATCTTTTAAAACCTTATCTTTTAAGGAAAAGTCTTTATATACCGCCCCCGGTGCAGCAAGTCCTACGTGGGCTGCACCGCTCCTTCTTATTGGTCCACATGGATCCCATGTGGCCTGACGCGATGGGACAGAATAGCAGGGGGATAATGTTACTTTTTGATCGCACATCCATTAAAAGTCGTTCAGCCTTTCACCATTGGTGTGCAGACGAAAATGCCCTTTCCCTCTAGCCTACTTCAACCCACCATCTTATTTGGATTTTGCTGATAGAAAACTCTTTCTGATTGTAAAACATTCTTCCTATGGATGATGTTGCTGTGGAGCAGGAGTCTGGGGTTGAGGTTGTATTTTATGAGCTTGACAATGGCTTTCAGGATCTCCTACCAGATAAGATGGTGGGTAGAAGTAGGCCTACATGAGGGTGTTAGTTTGGACTAGCATCACCGCCTTGGCGTACCTTGATGGAAGGGGCTCGGTGCCGATGACATCGGTATTCAGGAACTGGATGGTTTCGTCTGGAGATCAATGGTCTTTTTGGTGCGGCGATAGCTTTGGAGGATTCATCAGCTTTGGTGCTAGCTTTTGATGATTCATCAGCTTTGGTTCATCTGTGTTCCTTAAACTCTAACTTCTTAACAGCTTTGCTGCTCAAAAAGCATTAGTTCAACTAGGGTGTCGTAGGTTTTGAACTAATGTTTTGTTTTAACATTTTAAACTAGGGTGTCGTGAGTTTTGAACTAGGGTATCGTGGGTTTTCAATTAGGCTGTCATAGGTTTTGAACTAATGCTTTGTCTTAACGTTTTGAAATAGGGTGTCATGGGTTTTGATTTAGGATGTCGTGGGTTTTCAACTAGGGTGTCGTGGGTTTTGAACTAATGCTTTGTCTTAAGGTTTGAACTAGGGTGTCGTGGGTTTTGAACTAGGGTGTCGTGGGTTTTCAACTAGGGTGTCGTAGGTTTTGAACTAATGCTTTGTCTTAACGTTTTGAATTAGGGTGTCGTGGGTTTTCAACTAGGGTGTCATGGGTTTTCAACTAATGCTTTGTCTTAAGGGTGTCGTGGGTTTTCAACTAGGGTGTCGTAGGTTTTGAACTAATGATTTGTCTTAAGGTTTTGAACTAGGGTGTCGTGGGTTTTGAACAAGGGTGTTGTGGGCTTTCAACTAGGGTGTCATGGGTTTTCAACTAGGGTGTTGTGGGTTTTGAACTAATGCTTTGTCTTAACGTTTTGAACTAGGGTGTCGTGGGTTTTGAACTAGGGTGTCGTGGGTTTTCAACTAGGGTGTCACAAGTTTTGAACTAATGCTTTGTCTTAAAGTTTTGAACTAGGTTGTCCTAGGTTTTGAACTAGGGTGTCGTGGGTTTTGAACTAGGGTGTCGTGGGTTTTGAACTAGGGTGTCGTGGGTTTTGAACTAATGCTTTGTCTTAACATTTTGAACTAGGGTGTCGTGGGTTTTGAACTAGGGTGTCGTGGGTTTTCAACTAATGCTTTGTCTTAACGTTTTGAACTAGGGTGTTGTGGGTTTTGAACTAGGATGTCGTGGGTTTTCAACTAGGGTGTCGTGGGTTTTGAACTAGTTCAAAACCCACGACACCCTAGTTCAAAATGTTAAGACAAAGCATTAGTTCAAAACCCACGACACCCTAGTTGAAAACCCACGACACCCTAGTTCAAAACCCACGACACCCTATTTCAAAACGTTAAGACAAAGCATTAGTTGAAAACCCACGACACCCTAGTTGAAAACCCACGACACCCTAGTTCAAAACCCACGACACCCTAGTTCAAAATGTTAAAACAAAGCATTAGTTCAAAACCCACGACACCCTAGTTGAAAACCCATGACACCCTAGTTCAAAACGTTAAGACAAAGCATTAGTTCAAAACCCACGACACCCTAGTTGTAAACCCATGACACCCTAGTTCAAAACCCACGACACCCTAGTTCAAAACAGTAAGACAAAGCATTAGTTCAAAATCCATAACACCCTAGTTGAAAACCCACGATACCCTAGTTCAAAACCCACGACACCCTAGTTCAAAACGTTAAGACAAAGCATTAGTTTAAAACCCACGACACCCTAGTTCAAAACCCATGACACCCTAGTTCAAAACCCACGACACTCTAGTTCAAAACGTTAAGACAAAGCATTAGTTCAAAACCCACGACACCCTAGTTCAAAACGTTAAGATAAAGCATTAGTTCAAAGCCCACGTCACCCAAGTTGAAAACCCACGATACCCTAGTTCAAAACCCACGACAATTGTAACCTTCGGTAATTAATTGTGGGGAATGTCACTCCTAGTATTTATTTTGGAGACACCTGGCATCTTGACTTCCTTCTGACATTTAGGTCCCGATGCGACGTCTGATTTCTTGGGTCTTCGCGTGTCGGATGGGTTCCCATTTTCCCTTGATCCGAGGCATCGCGTGGGAGAATAAAAGGAGTTGGAGATCGACTCCCTCCTTCACCCTGGCGCACACCTCCTCCAGGTAATCGCCTGCCCATCCTCCTAATGCCAGAAAGAGAGAGTTAGGGAGGGAATCTGAGCATGAGAGGACAAGCGGAGGTCTAGAAAAAGGACTCCGTGGAGGATAGACGTTGCTAGAAGGGAAGAGATCTTTTATTTTTGAAGGCCTGACCCTGTCCCAGTCTTGAACTATCATCGCCGGAGCCGCATCAGCCAAATCCTACAACGTAGGGTGGTGAAGAAATGAAGTGACGAATCTTGGAACTTGCGACAGTGGAAATCTTGATTTGATTCATGGGTCCGGTGTTTGTTTAGTCGGTGGTTGGGATTTTGGATAGTGCTGGAGGAAGGCGGATTAAGAAGCTTGTTGGGATATTGATCTGTTGTGTCTCGAAATGGCAGCTGCCCACTTTGAAATTGGACCCCATCTTTGGGTTGAGGATCCAGATATAGCCAGATAGATGGAGAGGTCATTGAGGTCAATACCATTAGTTTCTCCCCAGATGGCCGATGGCTTGTTTCGGGTGGAGATAACATTGTTAAGGTACCCAGATGTCCAAATACCTGGTTAACCATTTGGGATTAGCGTACCGAGGTAAGTAAGTCTATTTATAATTAATAATTTATAACTCATGGCTTTATAGTTTTCAAGTATATTATGAGATAAGGAAAATGGAAGTTTATTTGGTTTGATTATTTTGAATGGTACCATAAATCTACATATGAGCATTTATTATGACTATAGTATCTGATAATATTTTGAAAGAAATAGTTTCTTGGTGTATGTGCAAAAATATAAATTCTTTGATTTGCAAAATATGTTGGGATGACCATATGCATTTGCTAATAATGTACAAACCGCTGTATATGTAATATGAGAAATTGATGCATGATGAGTGACATGCAAGTATGATGACAATATTATGATAGACTAGTATGTATCATCGCGGTTCTCATTTGGCCTCACACATCTGTAGGGTGTGTTCTGTTTGAATATGTATGGCCTCACACATCTAGAGGATGTGTTCTGATTAATTTGTAGGGCCATGGGATACATACGAAAACAATAATTACATAAATAGTGGGTTTGTTTATATTACATAATCTGGTATTTATTGCATAATCTGGTAAGTAAGCCAAATATAATAATTTTATAAAATTATTGTATTTATAGTTTTATGCATACTTATGAAATTGAGTTTTATTGATTATTTGGAAATTGGTAAACTGTACCATAAGTATTTAATTGAATATTTGCTATAACAGTTGGTATTAATTTGCAAAGTAATAGTTTATTGTGTTTATACCAAATATGATGTATATGTTTATTTTTAATTTTGCAAAGTGAATTGGTTACATGCAATGATTAAGAACGTACAAACCATTGTTTATGTGATATGAAAAGATTATGCTTATGATGATGCATGATGTGTGATATGCATATATAATGATGACCCTGAATTATATTTATATGTGTCGCCGCGGTTCTCCTATGATGTGGCATGTGGAGGCCACACACATCTAGAGGATGTGCTCTGTTTGATGATGATATGGCATGTGGAGGCCACACATCTAGAGGATGTGCTCTGATTGGTGATGATATGGCATGTGGAGGCCACACACATCTAGAGGATGTGTGCTGATTGATTATGAGGTGGCATGTGGAGGCCACACGTATCTAGAGGATGTGCTATGACTGATGATGATATGGCATGTGGAGGCCACACGTATCTAGAGGATGTGCTCTGACTGATGATGATATGGCATGTGGAGGCCACGCATCTAGAGGATGTGCTCTGATTGGCGATGATATGGCATGTGAAGGCCACACACATCTAGAGAATGTGTGCTGATTGATTATGAGGTGGCATGTGGAGGCCACACGCATCTAGAGGATGTGCTATGACTGATGATGATATGGCATGTGGAGGCCATGCATCTAGAGGATGTGCTCTGACTAACGATGATATGGCATATGGAGGCCACACATCTAGAGGATGTGCTATGATTGACGATGAGGTGGCATGCGGAGGCCACACACATCTAGAGGATGTGCTATAATTGAGGTGTAGCAGGGCCGTGGGACACATAAAAATATAATATAAAAATGATCATATAAACAGTGGGTTGTTTACAATGCATTTTTTTGGTATTTATTGTATAAAGCTTTCAAATTATTTTGAGTTGATATGCTTATTCTGATAGCATGATAAATGCATTTGAAATTGGAAGTTTATGAAATTATGACTTGATATCTTGATAAGATATGATGATATATGACTATTTTATATTATTATAGGCTTACTTATTGAGTGTGAGCTCATGTAAATCTCATAATGTTTTTCAGAGCCTCAGGATTGAAGATGGATTTATGGGGTAGATGGAGCTTCTATATAAATCAGTTTCTTGATATCATTGTAACCCCAGTATTACTTATGTGTGGGGTTTGTAGCCCAGACCTATATTGATTGTGTGTAGGGCTTGTAGCCCAAACTTATATTTATGGTTTGTATTAAATTATAGATCTGGATTGTTTAATTATAATATTGCCTTATATTGATCGATGTGTAAATTTTGGGACGCCTTGCATGCCCGGCATGCGGCGGGTTGTCACCCTAGCTCAAAATTTTGGGTCTGGAGCGTGACAGCTTTTATGGTATCAGAGCCTAGGTTATGACCTTAGGGATACATGCATGATGACACTCTAGGAAAAATACTAGGATGATATTGAGACAATTATGGCTTTAAAGAAATTTCAGGAATTATTCTTTGGAAGCTTGAAATTTAAAGTTTATCAAGATGTTAATTGAATTACAAATTTGATAGGAATTAAGAATGAACCATCGAAAGCCAATAATATAATGGGACTCCCAGGCTGGTGACCTTGATCAGTGGAGAGGTCAAGGGGCTTCTAGAGGTTTTAGCTCCGTTAAACTTGTTGGAAATGACTCATAGCAATTTTAGACCTTGAAATAATATGGGTAGATAAAACTTTTCTTGGTGATGCAATACAAGATAAATGAATATATGGAATATAATATAGTAGTTGAAAATTTTAATTGATGACTAATATGACTAAGATAACATCATTATATCCAAATTGCAATTGAGTTAGATATTTGGATTTTGAGTTATTAAATCTGAATATGAATATGGATATACAATGAATTTTTATTTGTAGAACTTATATTGTTGATATGGTAAGTTATGATTATGAGCTAATCTACTGGTTATAGAGATGATTAATATTGATGATATTTTGGTAATGAAATAGTTAACTACATGCTTTTTGATACGGCTGGCTGTTTCCTCTGGAGTAGTATTATCTTCTGCACAATTTTCGAAAGCAATGATGTGACAACGAAACCCAAAGCCTCCAGCATCGGTCTTCAGAACCGGCCTCCAGCGTCGGCCTCAGACCCAGACGGCCAGCATCGGCCTCTTGAGCCAGACAGCCAGCGTCGACCTCTTGAGCCAGACAGCCAGCGTCGGCCTCTTGAGCCAGACAACCAGCGTCGGCCTCCAGAGCCAGACAGCCAGCGTCGGCCTCTTGAGCCAGACAGCCAGCGTCGGCCTCCAGAGCCAGACAGCCAGCGTCGGCCTCTTGAGCCAGACAGCCAGTGTCGGCCACCGGCGCCGGCCCCCGGCATCGGCCTCCAGCGTCGGCCTCTTGAGCCAGACAGCCAGTGTCGTCCACCAGCGCTGGCTCCCGACGTCGGCCTCCAGCGTCGGCCCCCAGCGTCAGCCGTCAGCATCGGCTTCCAACATTGGCCACAGGTGTTGGCCTTAATAATAAATCCCAGTACTGAAGCTTTGGTTCCGGCATCCGGCATTGCCACCCAGTGTCGGCCCCCAGGGTCGACCTTCATACAAGGATTAGTCTTGGGAAACTGACCCCGCGATCTAAGGGCTACGGCCGGATAGCTCGGGCGTGTCAGCCTGATCAGCAGTTACCGCTATAAGCGGCCCTTATCCAGCAACAACTTACCGTTCGATGAAACGTCACAACGGAACAGATCCAATGGTTCCAACAGACCAAGGTATACGGATCCCCAACAGGTATAAAAGGAGGATTCGAGCTCCATGCAAAGGGGCTCTCTTTTTTCCTCTCTCTCAAAAATAAGACTTGCTTTACAACAGTCCTACAAAGATCACATCCCTGTTCGACGACTCACTAACTTGGGCGTCGGAGGGTCCCCGCCGGAACCACCGGTCCGGGACTTTTTGCAGGCTCTTGGAGGAAGACGGCGGCCTTTTCCAATAGGCCAAGGCTCTCGGGGGAAGACGACGGCCCTTCTACGCATCCAGTGATTTCAGCCTGCCCGACGTTCATCATACGTGAGTCGGCCGCAACAGATTGGCGCGCCAGGAAGGGGGGCAAGCCAGGTCAAAAATTCTCCTTGGAACCCCTCCAGTTTTGCAAAGGAAGCGATGGTGACCACGCGAGCGCAAGAGGCCTCCTCCAGCCAAGCAACCGGGCACATCCTGCAAGCTGAGCATGCTCCACCCCTCGCACCGACAAGCCAATCCGACCGACTTGATGTCCTAGCTCATCAGGTCCAGGACATGACGAAGATGGTCCGGGGGCTGCAAGAGCGTCATGTGGCTGCCGCAACACAACCCCCTGCGATGGGCGAAGGGGTGCGAGGAACAGTTCAGTCTCACCAGGGAGGAACCCCGCCTGAGGTTTCTCATCGTTCGCCCCCTGAACCTCATCGTCAAGGGACCTCGAAGCGGCGACGATCTCCCTCCCGTCGCCTCGGTCACTCCCACCGCCGACCAGAAGAAAAGGAGTCCAGGCGAGCACATTCGCTGCCCCGGCGATCTTCTTCTTCCGAATCGTCCCAAGGGACCTCAAAGCGGCGACGGTCTCCCTCCCGTCGCTCCGGCCATTCCCATCATCGACCGGAAGAAAAGGAGGCCAAGCGGGCACATTCTTTGCGCCGGCAATCTTCTTCTTCCAACTTGTCCCGAGGTAACACTCCCCGAAGAACCACTCGACGGGCTGAGCAAAGGCTTGACGAGTACCATCGGCGGTTGGACGAACTCAGCCGTCGGATCGCCGATCCCTATGCAGCGGAGTATGAGCATCGTCCCCCGCTCTCTCGCCGTATCATGAAGGAACCGGTCCCTCCCCGATTCCGTCTCCCTCAATTGGACCCATATGACGGAACGACAGACCCCCTGGACCATCTGGAAAGCTACAAAGTCCTCATGCAGGTCCAGGGAGTGACGGATTTCCTTATTACGTCGTCTTCCCGGCCACGCTCCGTAAGGCGGCACGCGCGTGGTACTCCCGTCTACCCCCGCGCAGCATCAACTCGTTTCGGCAACTTGAGCGGTCCTTCTGGGCTCACTTTGATGCCTGCCGAAAGATCCCACGAGTTACCGATAGCCTTTTTACTGTCCAGCAGAAGAGTGGCGAGACCTTAAAGGATTTCGTTGCTCGATTTAAGGAAGCGGCGCTGGAAGTGTACAACCTGGAGGACTCTGTCGCCACTTTGGCCCTAAAGAGATGACTTCGCCCGTCCAGATTTGCTTACTCCCTGGATAAGAAGCCTCCGCGTTCTTACACCGAGCTTTTGAGTCGAGCACAGAAGTACATTCGCGCCGACGAAGCAGATTCTTCCCGGAGAGAAGTTGACAAGAACCCCGGTAACAAACCACCGCCTCCTGACCGCTCTGGTGCACAACCTCGAAAGCCCAAGCCTCCACGACGCTCGGATCGCCGGCCACAGGCACTGGTTCCTAAAGAGCAGTTCACTCCCCTCATGGCCCTCATCTCCCATATCCTATTGGAGATCGAGGAGAAACCGTATTTCAAGTGTCCGGTTCCCTTAAAGTCCGGAGGCCCCCGTAACAAGGAGTTTTACTGCCGGTACCATCGGGACTACGGCCACGACACTGAAGACTGCCGCCATCTAAAAAAGGCCATCGAGGAGTTGGTTCAGCAAGGCCAACTGAACAAATTTGTCCGAAGGGGGAATCTCCCCGCAGCGGGCCCCATGGTGCCCTCAGGTAGCTCGGCTGGCGTGGATAACACCCCAACTGAAAAGACCATAGCTATGATCTCTTGGGGAGCGGATGGTGGCTCGAAGAGGCCGCGAGAGGGAATAGACTCTGTAATACCTTTCTTCGGAAAGGATCTAGATGGGGTAGTTAACAAACATGACGACAACGTCGTGATATCCATGACTATAGCTAAACACCCTGTAAAAGAATTCTAATTGATAGTGGGAGCTCTGTGGATGTCTTGAGTTATGAGGCTTTTGTTCGGATGAAGTTATCAAGGTCTTTACTCTGACCCGTCGCCACACCGCTTATGGGTTTCACGGGAGACTCGGTGAGCGTCGAAGGCGAAATTGCTCTCCCCGTCACGGCTGGAACTCCTCCATGTCAGAGCACGGTGGTAATAAACTTCTTGGTGGTCCGGGTCCCGCTGGCTTATAACGCCATCTTGGGAAGACCGGGGCTGAATCTGCTGGACGCCGTGATCTCCACCAAGAGACTATTGGTGAGGTTCCCTACTAATGAAGGGATCGGAGAAATGAAGGGGGAACAAAGCCTACTTCCGCCCTGCTACCATCTGTCGCCCAGTCCGCTGAACGCAGAGTCAGCCACCGCCTCTGAGTCAATCGATCCTAGGGAGTTGGGAAGAAGGGGAGAGCCGGCAGAGCACCTTCTAACCCTCCCCTTGGGTGATGACCCAGCAAGGACTGTTCAGCTGGGAGCATCGCTCCCGGAGGAAGTACGTCATCAACTTCTTACTTTCCTGCGGGCCAACACGGACGTTTTCGCATGGTCATCCTCAGACATGCCGGGCGTTCCTGAAGAGGTAATCACCCACCAACTTAACCTCAAGCCGGGGTGTCGGCCTGTCCGACAGAAAAAGAGAAACTTCGCTCCAGACAGGCAGAAAGCCATCGACGAAGAGATTCGCAAGTTAATGGCTGCAGGCCATATTCGGGAGGTCCACTACCCCGAGTGGTTGGCTAATGTGGTTCTGGTCCGCAAGGCCAATGGAAGTTGGAGAATGTGCGTAGACTTCACCGACCTCAACAAGGCATGCCCCAAAGACAGCTTCCCCCTGCCTCGAATCGATCAACTGGTGGACGCTACGTCCGGCCATGAGGTTCTTAGCTTCATGGATGCTTTCTCTGGATACAACCAGATCCGGATGAGCCCGTCGGATGAAGAAGCTACCTCCTTCATAACCGAAAAGGGGCTGTATTGCTACAGGGTAATGCCTTTCGGGTTAAAGAATGCGGGAGCTACTTACCAGAGGTTGATGAACAAGGTCTTTGAATGTCAGATAGGGCGTAACATGGAAGTGTACGTGGATGACATGCTAACAAAAAGCATTCATACCGGTGACCATAT
Organism: Calamus simplicifolius; assembly: GCA_900491605.1. NCBI lineage: Eukaryota > Viridiplantae > Streptophyta > Magnoliopsida > Arecales > Arecaceae > Calamus > Calamus simplicifolius. The sequence goes on along the minus strand of UESW01002190.1, from coordinate 54,667 downwards.
TGCGGACCTAACAGAGACTTTTGACAGCCTTCGTCGGTACCAGATGAAGCTAAACCCTCGCAAATGTGCATTTGGGGTGACCGCCGGGAAGTTTTTGGGTTTCATGGTGACACGGAGGGGGATCGAAGCAAACCCCGACAAAGTCCAAGCCATCTTGGACATGATGCCTCCTGCCAATAAGAAGGAAGTACAACGCTTGACAGGAAGAGTAGCCGCCCTAAGCCGCTTCCTATCCAAGTCTGCTGAAAGGTGTCTGCCTTTCTTCAAGGCGCTTTGCCGTATCAACAAGTTCGAATGGACCAAAGAATGCCAGGAGGCGTTCGAAGGGTTAAAGACTTTCTTATCTACCCCGCCATTGCTAGCCAAGCCGACGAGCGGAGAAGAACTCCTTCTATACCTTGCAGCCTCTCCTGAGGCTGTTAGCTCCGTGCTAGTCCGTATGGACGCTAACGGCACACAAAGGCCAGTATATTATACGAGTAAGGTACTTCATGATGCTGAGACCCGATACTCAAACATGGGAAAATCGTCTTCTCATTGATCGTGTCTGCCCAAAGACTGCGGCCATATTTCCAAGCCCACCCGATCGTGGTGATCACGGACCAGCCTCTAAAGACGGTTCTGGCTCGTCCAGATACTTCCGGCCGACTGGCAAGATGGGCCCTCAAGCTGGGGGAGTTCGATATATCTTTCCGCCCCCGGTCGGCTATGAAGTTCCAAGTTCTGGCAGATTTCTTGGTCGAATGTACTTGGGGAATGGAGCCACCTGAAGAACCTCCTACGCACATTCAACCCCTTGGAACCAGTGAAGATGAGTGGGTTCTCCATGTGGATGGGGCATCTAACTCTCAAGGGAGCGGAGCAGGCCTCATCTTGGCCAACTCGGACGGGGTCGTGACTGAATGTGCACTTCGCTTCCTCTTTCCAGCTACTAACAACCAGGCGGAATATGAAGCTTTGTTATCCGGTGTAAGGTTGGCTAGGGAGCTTGGGGTGAGACGCCTTAGGGCCTTCACCGACTCCCAACTAGTTGCTGGCCAGATTACAAAGGAGTACGAGGCAAAGGATCCCATCATGGCCCGCTACTTAGATGCGGTGCACTCAATGGTTTCCCCATTCACTCACTTCAGCATCAGCTACATTCCTCGACAAGAGAACGCCAGAGCCGACGCCCTATCCCATCTCACCGCCTCGGTTGACGGGATGTTGGGAAAGGCTTATGTGGAGCATTTAGAAGTCCCAAGCATTGAGGTACCAAGAGAAACTTTGCCGGTAGAGCTGGAACCCTCTGGATGGACGCCTACATTCAATACTTTACTGATGGCATCCTCCCAGAAGACCCTGCCGAAGCTAGGAAGCTTAGAAGACGAGCCCTGAAATTCTTCCTTATGGAAGGAAAGCTCTACCGAAGGTCATTCTCATACCCTATCCTCAGGTGTGTCGGTCCCACCGACGCCAACTATATTTGCGAGAGATACACGAGGGGATATGTGGAAGCCATCTGGGGGGCAGGGCCCTTGCATATAAAGCTCTACGTCAGGGGTATTATTGGTTGACAATGAAAGAGGACGCCTCTGAACTCGTCAAAAGATGTGACAGCTGCCAGCGTCATGCCAACATCCAACATCAACCGGCGTCCCAGCTGACCCCCCTGGCTGCACCGTGGCCCTTTGCACAATGGGTCATGGACATCCTGGGACCTTTCCCTCTTGCCTCCGGACAACGTAAGTTCCTAGTTGTGGCCGTCGATCATTTCACTAAGTGGATCGAGGCGGAAGCTCTTGCTAAAATCAAGGAAGCCAAAGTGAGGGCTTTCTTCTGGAAATCTTTGGTGTGTCGGTTTGGGTTACCACACACCCTGGTTACAGACAACGGCCGACAGTTTGATAACACGGCCATCCGAGAATTCTGCAAGGGCCTAGGCATCCGTCACTGATTCACCTCCGTAGGGCATCCCCAAACCAACGGCGCAGCTGAGGTGACCAATCGCATCATCCTCCAAGGGCTCCGGACTCGGCTAGATAACTGTAAAGGGCGCTGGGTGGAAGAACTTTCCAGTGTGTTATGGGCCTACCATACGACACCGCGAGTACCCACAGGGGAAACCCCTTTTAGCTTGGTCTTTGGGACCGAGGCGGTCATCCCCGTAGAAATAGGGGCTCCTAGTCCCCGGACGGAATTATACCACGAAGAAAGCAACTCCAATCAACTGAGGGCTGATCTGGATTTGGTGGAAGAATTGCGAGATCAAGCGCATCTTCGTATGGCAGCATTCCGTCAGCGAGTGGCCCGACACTACAACTCTCGGGTGCGGCCCAAGACATTTCGGCCAGGAGACCTGGTCCTACGAAGAGCTGAAGTATCAAAGCCAACAGAAGGGGGCAAGCTGGCCCCAAAATGGGAAGGGCCATACCGTGTCAAAGAGGTACTCCACCATGGGGCATATAAAGTTGAAGAGCTAGACGGAAAGCTGCTCCCTCGAACTTGGAATGCCGACAATTTACGACGGTACTATCAATAGAATTCTATCGTTATTAACTTGAATCTGTTTGATGCCTGAATAATAGACATGTTCTTATTTTCGAATGAGTGTGTTTAGCAAAAGACCGGATCCGCTCCGGCAGTCAAAGACCAACTCCGCGTTGGCACCTAAGACCGGCGCCCAGCGTCGGCAGCAAAAGACCGGATCCGCTCCGGCAGTCAAAGACCAACTCCGCGTTGGCACCTAAGATCGGCGCCCAGCATCGGCAGCAAAAGACCGGATCCGCTCCGGCAGTCAAAGATCAACTCCGCGTTGGCACCTAAGACCGGCGCCCAGCGTCGGCAGCAAAAGACCGGATCCGCTCCGGCAGTCAAAGACCAACTCCGCGTTGGCACCTAAGACCGGCGCCCAGCGTCGGCAGCAAAAGACCGGATCCGCTCCGGCAGTCAAAGACCAACTCCGCGTTGGCACCTAAGACCGGCGCCCAGCGTCGGCAGCAAAAGACCGGATCCGCTCCGGCAGTCAAAGACCAACTCCGCGTTGGCAACTAAGACCGGCGCCCAGCGTCGGTAGTAAAAGACCGGATCTGTACCCGGCAGTCAAAGACCAACTCCGCGTTGGCATCCAAGACCGGCACCCAGCGTCGGCAGCAAAAGACCGGATCCGCTCCGGCAGTCAAAGACCAACTCCGCGTTGGCACCTAAGACCGGCGCCCAGCGTCGGCAGCAAAAGACCGGATCTACTCCGGCAGTCAAAGACCAACTCCGCGTTGGCACCTAAGACCGGCGCCCAGCATCGACAGCAAAAGACCGGATCCGCTCCGGCAGTCAAAGACCAACTCCGCGTTGGCACCTAAGACCGGCGCCCAGCGTCGGCAGCAAAAGACTGGATCCGCTCCGGCAGTCAAAGACCAACTCCGCGTTGGCAACTAAGACCGGCGCCCAGCGTCGGCAGCAAAAGACCGGATCTGTACCCGGCAGTCAAAGACCAACTCCGCGTTGGCATCCAAGATCGGCGCCCAGCGTCGGCAGCAAAAGACCGGATCCGCTCCGGCAGTCAAAGACCAACTCCGCGTTGGCACCTAAGACCGGCGCCCAGCGTCGGCAGCAAAAGACCGGATCCGCTCCGGCAGTCAAAGACCAACTCCGCGTTGGCACCTAAGACCGGCGCCCAACGTTGGCAGTAAAAGTCTGGATCCGCTCCGGCAGTCAAAGACCAACTCCGCATTGGCACCTAAGACCGGCGCCCAGCGTCGGCAGCAAAAGACCGGATCCGCTCCGGCATTCAAAGACCAACTCCGCGTTGGCACCTAAGACCGGCGCCCAGCGTCGGCAGCAAAAGACCGGATCCGTTCCGGCCGTTAAAGACCAACTCCGCGTTGGCACCTAAGACCGGCGCCCATCGTCGGCAGCAAAAGACCGGATCTGCTCCGGCAGTCAAAGACCAACTCCGCGTTGGCACCTAAGACCGGCGCCCAGCGTCGGCAGCAAAAGACCGGATCCATACCCGGCAGTCAAAGACCAACTCCGCGTTGGCATCCAAGACCGGCGCCCAGCGTCGGCAGCAAAAGACCGGATCCGTTCCGACCGTCAAAGACCAACTCGCGTTGGCACCTAAGACCGGCGCCCAGCGTCGGCAGCAAAAGACCGGATCCGCTCCGACAGTCAAAGACCAACTCCGCGTTGGCATCTAAGACCGGTGCCCAACGTCGGCAGCAAACGACCGGATCCATTCCGGCAGTCAAGAACCAGCTATGCGCTGGCACGAAAGACCGACGCTCAGCGTCGGCTGTAAAAACCAACTATGTGTCGGCACCGAGGACCAGCATCTCGCGTTTACGATAGCAACTAAAATCCGCGCTACCACCGAATATCGGTCATGTCAGTGTTAGGACAGTGTCACGATCCTATCTAGCGTAACCTACTATACATGATCCTATCGACTGGCAGTTCACAGCAGTTCGAACAAATGAAGTAGATCATGATTGAAGGATCAAAGGAGATTAAAAATATTCATTGATGATGAAGTTTACAAAATGTCCGACAAGAAGAAAAACAAAAAGCTGCTAATGGGCATCCGAAGGCGGGGCATCATCCTCGGGAATGTCGTCAGGCTGCAGCTCCTCGATATCTTCCAGGTCGTAAAGCTCCTGGACTTTCTTTTTACAATCCTGGAAGCCAGCGTCATAAGCTAGCGCCGCTGACTCGGCTACCTCGTCATCGAAGGCTGCGGATTTCTTATAATCCTCTATGACATTGACCCCCTTCTTTTCCGCCTCGATGGCTCTTCTCTGGGCCTCCACCAATGCCGCCTCCAGATCCGCGATTTTAATTATGTATTGGCTGGTGGCTTCCTTAGCCGCATCGGTCTCGGCGGAGGCAGAACTCAATTGAGTCTTTAGAACACCTACCTCCTGCTCTGCTGCTATCAGTTTCTCTTCGGTCGCCACCAGCCTCTCCTCGGCCGCTATCAGCTTCTCCTCGGCCGCTTTTTGCTTTTCTTCTGCCACCTGAGCGTTGTCCAGCTCATGGGCAGCGCGACGCTGGGCAACTTCCAGCGCGTATTCAGCTTTCTCGGCTCTAAGCCGATTAACCTCTACCTCACCCGTCAGGGTGGCCCGGGTGTCCTCTAAAGCCATCGCCGCTTTTTCTGCTCTGACTTGAAGGGAGACCATCTCCCCCCGCGCCTGTTCAATGGCGGTATCACTCAGAGTCCAGAGATCTTTAAGGGCGATCAGGGAGTTCAGGGCCTGAAAAAAAAAAAAAACATCCAGATATAAAGAAAGCAAAAGGGAAAAAGAAAAAGGACAATAATAGTACAAAAACTCACCCAGAGGTGCGCCACCGAGGCTTCACAGAAAAAGGTAACACACCCCTGACCTCGGAGGTACTCTTGCATCTCCGCCACTGAAGCTTCCTCTATGACTCGTGTAGCCCAGCGGCTATGGTTCGCCAGCATTGATTGGAAGGAGGGGTCGATACTCCTCCCTTCCCTGGGGTCGGACCTGCCGAGGCTGATCCCGCCTCGAAGCCTGCCGCATCCGGCCCCTTAGCGCGCAGGGGCGCCTCAGCTGCCGCCCCCGTAGGGGGCAGGGCTGCAACTGGAGTTGCCGCTATTGCCGCCGGAGCCTTACCCGTTTCTTTAGGCGTGGGAGACGGCGTCGTCCCATGGGAGATAAATCAAGTAAAATAATTGGAGGAGCCGGAGCTGGAGATTCTTCCTCCGGCGGGCCTTGCTCCACCTCCTTCCCGGCCCTGGCCTTCGCCGCATCTTCCATGACGGGTTCTTCGGCTTGGGGTTGGGCCGCCTCGCCTAGGCGCACGGGCCCCACTGCTTTGGCCTCCTGGGCATCGACCCCTTTAGTGGCGGCCCTTTTGGGGCCGCCCTTCTTCGAGACTTTGGCACGTATGGGCTTCACGACTATAGTTCCTCCGGCGTCGGCCACCCCAGCGTCGGTCTCTCTGCCACTAACCCTCCCGGCGTCGGCCCTCCTGGGAACCTTGGTGGCAGCCCTCCCTTCGGTAGGGGACACAGTCCCCACGGCCTTCCTCTCTTGGCGGCCACCTGCTTAAGCTTGTGCAAAGTCGGCGCCATCCCTACGCAAGCAAGGAATAGTTATAAAAAAAAAAAAAAGAGAGAAGGGAGAAGAACAGAGAAGAGAGGCGAGTGGACTAATGCTCACCCCTCGAGGGAATTAAGCCGGCACGTTGAAGGTTCTCCTCGGCTATCAGCTTGTTACACTTAGGAATATCGGCAGTCAGGAGCTGCCCAAACGCCATCCGGTCTCGTGGAAGGATGGAGGCGTCCCTGTTGGCATCGATATTGGGTACCCCCCAGCTTCCACGAACCCCGCTAACGTCCGCGAAGAAAAACTTGTCCTTCCATCCCTTAACGGAGGAAGGAAGGCACAACCTAAGAATCCTATTGGATCTAGGAGTGAAAGACCACCACCCCGACTGTTTGCGCAAGGTATAGAAGCTGCGGAACAAGGAAATGCTAGCCTCTATGCCCTGCAGATGGCAGAGTACCAAAAAACCAACAATAGTTCGGAAGGAGTTGGGAACTAGTTGGGACGGGGTCAGGGAGTACCTATCTAGAAGATTAAGGATGAATGGGTGAATCGGTAACCGAAGCCCGGCCTTAAAAAAGGCCCCGTACAAGGCAACCCTGCCGGAACGGGAAGAGGTTGCCCTGTCGTTAGGGGTGGGAACGAACAGGTGAAGGTCCGGAGGGAAGCCGTACCTGACCCTTAAGTTCGCGATGTCCTGGGCAGACAGGGTCGACACAGCCCCTTCGGGGGACTCCTTGGTAACCCTAGAAGGGCCGGCAACCTCCGGCCGGGTTCTAACGGAAGTTTGTCCGCCGGTCGGACGAATCCCGGTTGAGGGACGATCGACTGGTCGTGGCTCTGGTGAATGGTCAGAAGATGAGGTAGACCATTGGATGGACTGAGATTCGAAGACTGGGAAGAACCCCCCCCAAGAACCGGAAATGGAGCAAGAAGGAGAAGAAGCCATGGGAACTAACCTGAGAAGAAAAACGCGAGCCAAAGACAGGGCACGGAGAGAATGAACGAAAGACAGAAGCGCTGGCGGACTCAAAAGGGGGGCAATGGCGGAAGAAATGGGAAAGATAGGAAGATAAGGGCAATCTTCCATCATGGCGCCATTTCGAAAAATCCCCCTCACCGTCCGATCCAACCACGCGTCCGTCTTCAGTTGGGAGACGTTTCGAAAACCTGCCAATACGATAAGCTCGAAAAGACCGGCAAAAGGGGGAGTTAACCTTACCACAATGATTCCGTCCGCCTTTTCGTAATGCTGCCCGAGGTAAATCCTCCCTAATCCCAACAAAGGAGAAATAATTACGCGGAAACCGGCCACCTAGAGGATATTCGCACCCCTTTCGCGGATAAATAAACGCTTACCCATCTCAGGGGCGGGGGGCATCTGATACGGCTGGCCGTTTCCTCTGGAGTAGTATTATCTTCTGCATGATTTCCGAAAGCAATGATGTGACACGAAACCCAAAGCCTCCAGCATCGGTCTTCGGAACCGGCCTCCAGCGTCGGCCTCAGACCCAGACGGCCAACATCGGCCTCTTGAGCCAGACAGCCAGCGTCGGCCTCTTGAGCCAGACAGCCAGCGTCGGCCTCTTGAGCCAGATAGCCAGCGTCGGCCTCCAGAGCCAGACAGCCAGCGTCGGCCTCTTGAGCCAGACAGCCAGCGTCGGCCTCCAGAGCCAGACAGCCAGCGTCGGCCTCTTGAGCCAGACAGCCAGTGTCGGCCACCGGCGCCGACCCCCGGCGTCGGCCTCCAGCGTCGGCCTCTTGAGCCAGACAGCCAGTGTCGTCCATCAGCGCCGGCTCCCGGCGTCGGCCTCCAGCGTCGGCCCCCAGCGTCAGCCGTCAGCATCGGCTTCCAACATTGGCCACAGGTGTCGGCCTTAATAATAAATCCCAGTACTGAAGCTTTGGTTCCGGCATCCGGCATTGCCACCAGCGTCGGCCCCCAGGGTCGACCTTCATACAAGGATTAGTCTTGGGCAACTGACCCCGCGATCTAAGGGCTACGACCGGATAGCTCGGGCGTGTCAGCCTGATCAGCAGTTACCGCTATAAGCGGCCCTTATCCAGCAACAACTTACCGTTCGATGAAACATCACAACGGAACAGATCCGACGGTTCCAACAGACCAAGGTATACGGATCCCCAACAGGTATAAAAGGAGGATTCGAGCTCCATGCAAAGGGGCTCTCTTTTTTCCTCTCTCTCAAAAATAAGACTTGCTTTACAACAGTCCTACAAAGATCACATCCCTGTTCGACGACTCACTAACTTGGGCGTCGGAGGGTCCCCGCCGGAACCACCGGTCCGGGACTTTTTGCAGGCTCTTGGAGGAAGACGGCGGCCTTTTCCAATAGGCCAAGGCTCTCGGGGGAAGACGACGGCCCTTCTACGCATCCAGTGATTTCAGCCTGCCCGACGTTCATCATACGTGAGTCGGCCGCAACACTTTTGATCAATTACAATTGAGTACGTTTTGAATTTGAATCTAGATGGATAAGTATATAGTGAATTTTACTAAGAAAACTTTTATTATGGATATTGCTTGTTCAAGACTGATTGTTACTTTGCTAGATATGCAGATGGTTGATACTGATGTTAATGAAATAGTTGACTGCATATTATATCATGATGGACCATTTAGGAAGATTATAAAATTTTAAATTCTGAGATAATTACTGGTTAAGTTTTTGAGAGCAGCAGACTCTATTAATCTTTAGAATTGATTTTGGCTATAAATGATCAAATATTTTGATGGTAGAAAGTGAAAGATTTTAGCAGTAATAAGAATAAGATAAATTTCATTGATAAAGAATTTCATGGTGATTTTCATCTTTTAATAGATTTCTAAATCAAGATATCTATTCATTAATTTATTGTGCCTTTCTTATAGTTCCTAAGTAGATATCTTTCTCTAGGATGGATAAATTATCAATCAGCCGTAAGTGACATGATTCTTTTCTAAGAAAAATGAGGGAGATGATTTTATTTTGACTATTGCTAATTATGGATTATGGTTAAGGATACATCTACTATCACTTTCAAATCATAAGAGATTACTATAATTTCTCAATTATGTCTTTTGGATGGTAAGTGCATTTTCAATCTTTATAGACCTTATAAGTCATGTATTCATCTGAGCTAGATCAGTGAGGTCACTTTGAGATATTTGAAGGGTTTAAATAGTTGGTCATGTTATGGCATTAGATATTGCATAATTTATAGATGATTTTGATAATCATTGGTAACAAAATAATTGATTCAAGGATTTGAATCATTTAAAATTGCAATATTGAGGATATACTGACATATTCAAGAGAAATTGATTGGTTGTGGTGGTAATTACTGATAAATATGAAGGAGATAAAATAATTATACTGGTGATTAATGATGACACTATTATTCAAAGAAAATAAATTAGTTAATTATGATAATTATGAAAGATATCCTAAATAATTGCATATGTTCATTGATGTTAGCTTGAAGTATTCAAGAGTGAAACCAAGTATGTTATGATGATTGAAATAAGTGTCGTAATGATTAATGGCACATTCAACTATTTATGAGTTGAGAGAGCATTGAAAGAAAACTATCTTATATTTAATTCAAAAGAACTTGGAACTATCTTATCGAGGAATTAACCGTAATTGATATAGGTTATTAACCTTAAGAATGGATGACATAATACATGTGATGGACTCTATGATATTTATGATGATTGTGTTATGAGAAGTTAAGGTATTAAAAAAAAGGGGGCAGGAAAGAAATACTTCTTAAAGAAGTCAATTTTATTTGGTAGAAAGATCAAATTAATTTTGAAAGTTGGATATGTCATTTGGGTACTTGGGAATGAAATAAAAGTTTGCTAGTGAGTATCTTAATGGTACAAAATTGTGGACATTTAATTCCAAGGATGAAATTTTAGTAGGATAAAATGTTAATATTTGTTTTTGGTTTAATGGTAAACTGCGTAAATTGAGTCTGAACCCATTTGTCTCACTCTCCTAATTCGATGATGTCTTCATAAAGTTTTATGGATTAAGCTGAATTTCTGTCCAGCCTCCCACCCTCAAATAGATGGACAAATTGCATGAACCAATTAGATTTTAGATGATACTACGAGCCTATGTGATGAATTTAGAAAGTGCTTGGTATAGCTTCTTACCCTTAGTGAAATTGCTTATTTTATGATTACCCAGCCAACATTCAAATGGATTCATTTCAATTGTCTATGATATAAGATGTAGATTCCCTTTATATTGAGATGAAGTGAGAGAGAGAAATTTTGGTTACTGAGCTGGTTTAACAACTATGAAAAGTATCATAAAGCAGCTTCATGTAGCTCAGAGTTAATAGAAAAGTTACGTTGAATCAAAAAGAAAGATTTAAAATTTCAGGTTGAAGATCATTCATAAGTCTTACTAACCAATGATATAATGAGGTTTGTGTTTAGAGGTGAATTGAGTCCACAATACATTGGGCCATTTGAGATTTTGATCAAATAAAGGAGGTGGCTTATAGCTTAGCACAATCTTCATTACTCTTTGGGGTGTTCAATGTGTTTCATATCTTTATGATGAGGAGGAATATTCTAAGCTCTCGTTATGAACCAATTTAGCTTAAGAAAGAATTGACCTATGAAGATCATCTTGTGCGCATCGGGGACCACAAGGATCAAGTTCTGAGATGACATAGCATTTCTTATGTCAAGGTTCAGTGGAGTAATCATTCTGAGATGGAGGCTATTTGGTAGCTTGAGGAGGAAATGAAAAACTTGGGAACTTGAGGAAGAACTGAAAAAGAAGTATACATATTATTTGCAGGTAAATTCTCTATTCAAGATTTAGTTGATTATATGGCAGAATATCTGAATTCCAATTTTATAGAGGTGTATCAATTTCGAGGCCGAAATTTTATAAAGAGGGGAGAATGTAACCCCCGGTAATTAATTGTGGGGAATGTAACTCCTAGTATTTATTTTGGAGACACCTGGCATCTTGACTTCCTTCTGACATTTAGGTCCCGATGCAACGTCGTGTCGGATGGGTTCCCGTTTTCCCTTGATCCAAGGCGTCGCGTGGGAGAATAAAAGGAGTTGGAGATCGACTCCCTCCTTCACCCTAGCGCACACCTCCTCCAGGTAATCGCCTGCCCATCCTCCTAATGCCAGAGAGAGAGAGAGTTAGGGAGGGAATCTGAGCGCGAGAGGACAAGCGGAGGACCAGAAAAAGGACTCCGTGGAGGATAGCCGCTGCCAGAAGGGAAGAGATCTTTTATTTTTGAAGGCTTAACCTTGTCCCAGTCTTGAGCTATCATCGTCGGAGCCGCACCGGGCAAATCCTACAACGTAGGGTGGTGAAGAAATGAAGTGACGAATCTTGGAACTTGCGACAGTGAAAATCTTGATTTGATTCACGGGTCCGGTGTTTGTTTAGTCGGTGGTTGGGATTTTGGATGGTGCTGGAGGAAGGCGAATTAAGAAGCTTGTTGGGATATTGATCTGTTGTGTCTCGAAATGGCAGCTGCCCACTTTGAGATTGGACCCCATCTTTGGGTTGAGGATCCAGATGTAGCCAGATAGATGGAGAGGTCATTGAGGTCAATGCCATTAGTTTCTTCCCAGATGGCTGATGGCTTGTTTCGGGTGGAGATAACATTGTTAAGGTACCCAGATGTCCAAATACCTGGTTAACCATTTGGGATTAGCGTACCGAGGTAAGTAAGTCTATTTATAATTAATAATTTATAACTCATGGCTTTATAGTTTTCAAGTATATTATGAGATAAGGAAACAGAAGTTTATTTGGTTTGATTATTTTGAATGGTACCATAAATCTACATATGAGCATTTATTATGACTATAGTAGCTGATAATATTTTGAAAGAAATAGTTTCTTGGTGTATGTGCAAAAATATAAATTCTTTGATTTGCAAAATATGTTGGGATGACCATATGCATTTGCTAATAATGTACAAACTGCTATATATGTAATATGAGAAATTGATGCATGATGAGTGACATGCAAGTATGATGATAACATTGTGATAGACTAGTATGTGTCGCCGCGGTTCTCATTTGGCCTCACACATCTTAGGGTGTGTTCTGTTTGAGTATGTATGGCCTCACACATCTAGAGGATGTGTTCTGATTAATTTGTAGGGCCATGGGACACATACGAAAACAATAATTACATAAATAGTGGGTTTGTTTACATTACATCTGGTATTTATTGCATAATCTGGTAAGTAAGCCAAATATAATAATTTTATAAAATTATTGTATTTATAGTTTTATGCATACTTATGAAATTGAGTTTTATTGATTATTTTGGAAATTGGTAAACTGTACCATGAGTATTAATTGAATATTTGCTATAACAGTTGGTATTAATTTGCAAAGTAATGGTTTATTGTGTTTATGCCAAATATGTATATGTTTATTTTAACTTTGCAAAGTGAATTGGTACAGGCAATAATTAAGAACGTACAAACCACTGTTTATGTGATATGAAAAGATTATGCTTTTGATGATGCATGATGTGTGATATGCATATATAATGATGACCCTGAATTATATTTATATGTGTCGCCGCGGTTCTTCTATGATGTGGCATGTGGAGGCCACACACATCTAGAGGATGTGCTCTGTTTGATGATGATATGGCATGTGGAGGCCACACATCTAGAGGATGTGCTCTGATTGGCGATGATATAATATGTGGAGGCCACACACATCTAGAGGATGTGTGCTGATGATTATGAGGTGGCATGTGGAGGCCACATGCATCTAGGATGTGCTATGACTGATGATGATATGGCATGTGGAGGCCACGCATCTAGAGGATGTGCTTTGACTGAAGATGATATGGCATGTGGAGGCCACACATCTAGAGGATGTGCTCTGATTGGCGATGATATGGCATGTGGAGGCTACACACATCTAGAGGATGTATGCTGATTGATTATGAGGTGGCATGTGGAGGCCACACGCATCTAGAGATGTGCTATGACTGATGATGATATGTCATGTAGAGGCCATGCATCTAGAGGATGTGCTCTGACTGACGATGATATGGCATGTGGAGGCCACACATCTAGAGGATGTGCTATGATTGACGACGAGGGGCATGTGGAGGCCACACACATCTAGAGGATATGCTAATTGAGGTGTAGCAGGGCCGTGGGACACATAAAAATATAATATAAAAATGATCATATAAACAGTGGGTTGTTTACAATGCATTTTCTGGTATTTATTGTATAAAGCTTTCAAATTATTTTGAGTTGATATGCTTATTCTGATAGCATAATAAATGCATTTGAAATTGAAAGTTTATGAAATTATGACTTGATATCTTGATAAGATATGATGATATGACTATTTTATATTATTATAGGCTTACTTATTGAGTGTGAGCTCATGTAAATCTCACAATGTTTTCAGAGCCTCAGGATTGAAGATGGATTTATGGGGTAGATGGAGCTTCTATATAAATCAGTTTCTTGATATCATTGTATCCCCAGTATTACTTATGTGTAGGGTTTGTAGCCCAGACCTATATTGATTGTGTGTAGGGCTTGTAGCCCAAACTTATATTTATGGTTTGTGTTAAATTATGGATTTGGATTGTCTAATTAATTATTGCCTTATATTGATCGATGTGTAATTTCGGGACGCTTTGCATGCCCAGCATGCGGCGGGTTGTCACCCTAGCTTAAAATTTTGGTCTGGGGCGTGACAACAATCTAGTTCAAAACGTTAAGACAAAGCATTAGATCAAAATCCACGACACCCTAGTTCAAAACCCATGACACCCTAATTCAAATGTTAAGACAAAGCATTAGTTCAAAACCCACGACACCCTAGTTGAAAACCTACGACACCCTAGTTTAAAGCCCACGACACCCTAGTGGAAAACCCATGATACCCTAGTTCAAAATGTTAAGACAAAGCATTAGTTCAAAACCCACGACACCCTAGTTGAAAACCCACGACACCCTAGTTCAAAACCCACAACACCTAATTCAAAACGTTAAGACAAAGCATTAGTTCAAACCTACGACACCCTAGTTCAAAACCCACGACACCCTAGTTCAAAACCTTAGACAAAGCATTAGTTCAAAACCCACGACACCTTAGTTGAAAATCCACGACACCCTAGTTCAAAACACACGACACCCTAGTTCAAAACGTTAAGACAAAGCATTAGTTCAAAACCTACGACACCCTAGTTGAAAACCCATGACACCCTAGTTGAAAACCCACGACACCCTAGTTCAAAACCTTAAGACAAAGCATTAGTTCAAAACCCACGACACCCTTGTTGAAAACCCACGATACCCTATTTCAAAACCCACGACACCCTAGTTCAAAACGTTAAGAAAAGCATTAGTTCAAACCTACGACACCTTAGTTGAAAACCCACAACACCCTAGTTCAAAACCCATGACACCCTAGTTCAAAACGTTAAGACAAAGCATTTGTTCAAAACCTACGACACCCTAGTTGAAAACCCACGATACCCTAGTTCAAAACCCATGACACCCTAGTTCAAAACGTTAAGACAAAACATTAGTTCAAAACCTACGGCACCCTAGTTGAACTAATACTTTTGAGCAGCAAAGCTGTTAAGAAGTTAGAGTTTAAGGAACACAGATGAACCAAAGTTGATGAATCATCAAAAGCTAGCACCAAAGCTAATGAATCCTCCAAAAATATCGCTGCATCAAAAGACCATTGATCTCCAGATGAAACCATCCAGTTCCTGAATACCGATGTCATCGGCACTGAGCTCCTTCCATCAAGGTACGCCAAGGCGGTGATGCTGGTCCAAACTAACACCCTCATGCAGGCCTACTTCTACCTGCTATCTTATATGGTAGGAGATCCTGAAAGCCATCGTCAAGCTCATAAACCACAACCTCAACCCCAGACTCCTGCTCCGCGGCACCATCCTCCACAGGAAGAATGTTTTACAATCAGAAAGAGTTTTCTATCAGCAAAATCCAAATAAGATGGCGGGTTGAAGTAGGCTGGAGTGAAAGGCTGAACGACTTTTAATGGATGTTCGATCAAAAAGTAATTATCCCCCTGCTATTCTGTCCCATCGCGTCAGGCCACATGGGATCCATGTGGACCAATAAGAAGGAGCGGTGTAGCCCACATAGAACTTGCTGCACCGGGGACGGTGTACAAAGACTTTTCCATCTTTTAAAACATTAGGGGGCAACTTAGGCCCAATGACCTCCATAGCCCGGGCTCGTTTCAGGGAGGCTGGATTAGCATCATCCCGAGCCTTGGGGCATCCGGCCCAGCGATCCGAGCCCGTAAGGCTAAATGGATTAGCAGCCACTTTCCCATTGACAACCAGTTGAGTACCAAAATCAGAAGAGGAATCAGTTTCCTTAGCCACATGAGTTTCATAAGAGGAATCAGTTTCCTTAGCCACAGGAGTCTCAGCCATGAAATGAACAATTGGTTTTGAAGACAGCTGCTTCTCCTTCAGCTTGAGAGTGAGATTGTTCTTTTTCTTCCTTTTGAAGCTTTCTGAATCTTAGGATGATTCACTGAAATGAAGGAACTCCTAGAAGAAGCCACAGGAGCCGAAGTAAAAGACAATCCAGGAGCTACAGTAACTGGTACTGACGAAGTCTCCCGGCACGGTCGCAAATCCTCCTGGGACTTAGCATGGATCTCATCCTCCAGGATAATAGCCACATTAGGGATGGAGGGCGACGGCACAACCTTCCTCCGAGACGTCTTTCCAGGCTTCTGCCATCCAACCTCCTCATCCAAAGAGACGGAGTTGGCCTTGCCTGAAGACTCCACTGCTCTGGATAAATCTTAAGGTCATCAAGGGACATCATATTGGGAGGTTCTGTGATCTATTATAGGGTCTCAGGTTCCTACCGTTTCTCCTACATACCAATCACTGCTTTCACTAGTAAAATAATAATTACTTTTTACTCATCTTTAGTTCTGAATATGGGCCAGGTTGTGTTGAATGCTAGTCTGAACTTATGATTGATCCAATCGGAAATGGTCTCGGTAATTTGAACCTAAATTAAATCGGTTCAGTACCATCCTAATCAGATTGGTCCTGTTTTAAGTTAGTTATAAAGAAAAAATGATTTTTTTTAAATTTTTTTATAACACATGTCTGATAAGTAATTGCTAAAATTTTTTCTATTAAAAAAGTTATATTATATTTGTTGATTAATTGAAAATTTAAATTTTTTTATTAAAAATTATAAATAATTCATCTCTCTCTCTTTCCCTTCCTCTTTCATACATATGCGCGTGCACAAGCACTATGTTTTAGATTTTTTGATAAGACTTGAAGAACTAATCTTTAGAACTAAGAACCAATTTAATTAGGTTTTTTGATGAGAATTGAAGAACTAATCTTTAGAACTAAGAATCAATCTGATCCTATCAAATTAGATTGGTATTAATTTTTAGGTGCCTTAATTTATTGCTCATCCCTATTCAGTTCACCTAACATCGTGTTGACATATATCTTAAAGTATGCTTATATCTAAATTATTATTTGGCTAATATACAGTTTTTGTCCAAGTAATAAACTCGTAAGCCAAGATTCATTGATACACGCCCACTGTTTCGTCAACGCACTTGTACTTTATTGATATGGACGTCAAAGCAATACATTAACTCGAATACCATATTGCTAATATATAATATATGGTACATAACTAAGTAATAAATACATTAGCATCTTTTGGGGTTTCATCCAAACTAGTTTGATCTTTGGCATCTCTTCGAGATGTCCGGTAATGATTTCATATGAAAGAATCCTCAACATCAAATATAATAAAAAATGAATCAATCTGGATCGATCCTTTAATTAATCGAATCAAAAAATTAAAATCAAATTTGATTCGAGTATTACGTGGGTACATGACACGACTCAGGTAAATTATTTAACCTATATAACCTATCCGTATAACTTGTATAAAATCCATGTAACCCATGTAATTTAAGTAGCATATTTAATACCAAGTAATTATTCATTAAAATCATAATTAAAAATAAAAAAAATTATAAAAAAGCATTAATAAAGATAAAAAGATTCGATTTCGATGACGCGAGGATTTTTCTTGCTCAAACCTTGGATTGATTTCTTGCATCTGAAAGCCAGAGTGAGGGGGAAGAATGTTTTAGAATTGGAAAGAGTTTTTCTTGCACAGATATAATCCAAGAAAAAATGACGGTAGAAGTAGGCTGGAGGGAAAGGGCATTTTCATATGCACACTATTTTTAAAATAAAGGAGAAGCACTTTTAATGGACGTCACGATTAGAACGTAACATCGTATCAGAGCCATCCTGTCCCGCATCGTCAGGTCACGTAGGATCCATGTGGACCAATAAGGAGAAACGATGCAGCCCACGTAGGACTTGCTGCACCGAAGGTAGTGTACAAAGACTTTTCCTTTAGTGGAAATGGATCAAGCCCGTCTTAAACCAAACTGAGTCAAACGGCTGAAGAGTGAACCAGGGGCAATATTTGTTAGCCTATCAGAAGCCAGCCACCGTCAGTTCAAATAGATGGTAGTAAAGAAGGCCTTTTTTTTTTGGTATAACGGGTGATCACACCACTCTAAGGTGACACAATCCCAAACTATCAGAATACAAGAGTAGGTTCAGACCAGGAGGACAACAGTCACCGGGCTTCCACACCAGAATCCAGAATGGTCAGCCACCCTAGCGGCGATCCAGTCAGCCGCTGAGTTGACTTCCCTAAAAATATGGTTGATCTGTATGCTATGAACCCCCTGTAGGAGAGAACGAATATCAGAGATCAAAGGGTTGGTCGGCAGCTGCTTACAATGATCCTGACAAGCCACCGAATCACCTTGAGGGCATCACCCTCAAGGATAATACGACGGGCGCCAAGACTGCGAATAGCACAAGAAACTTCAGCCCAAGCAGCATAAAGCTCTGCAAGCGGCACCGAGGAATCGAGGAGACCAAATCCACCAGCGGAAATCAGAGTTCCATCAGAACTCCGAATGACATAACCAGATCCAGCTGATTTGCCACGAACACTCCCATCAAAGTTAATTTTGACAAACCCTGAATGAGGGGGTTCCCAAGAAATAAAGACCATTCTTCGGTGCACTGCCGAGGCAGCATGGGAACCCTAGAGGTTAGGGCTATCAAAATACAAGACAGATGATGGAACGTGTACTCAGTAGATAAGGATAAGGTAATTCGCACAACCTTGAATGACGGAGTAGGCTCCTAGGTAAAGATAATCCGGTTCCAGGATAACCAGATTTGGTAAGCAATGTAAGCCTCGTCGAGCCCTGCTTGCAGCTGCCTCTCCTAACATCCTGCTTGATCAAGTCAAGAAAGGATAAACAAAGAGAAGATGAAGCAACCACCCAAGGTCGGTCGCTAGCAATCTCCCAAATATGCCGAGCTCTGAGACAAGTGAAGATGGCGTGATCCACCGACTCCTCCTCAAGGCCACATATCGGACACGTAGGCTGAATCCCCAGGCCACGTCTAGACAACACTGAGAAAGTAGGAAGACAATTCCGTGCAACCTTCCATAAAAAAAGACGAACCCTGGGATGAATGGGAAAGCGCCAAATCCAAGCCATATCTAGCAACGGTCGGGATGAAGCTATGTAAATATGGAAGATGTCCCTGATAGGAGCGCGCAGCAGACAGGATCACCTCCAAACCCTGATGTCGGGGGAGTGACCCGGGGAAAGAGAGATAACAGCTATACGATGCATAAGCTCCTCCCCAAAAAAAGAGATAGTAGAGGGGTGGACCAGGAAGAATGATCAGGTGCCGTGAGATCACTAACACGCATACCAAGAGGAATGTCAATACTGACAAAAATAGGCCATCGAGACAAAGGAAGGTCAGCAATCCATGAATCATCAGCAACATCCATGGAAGCACCATTGCCAAGAATCCAGGAGATGCTGTGAAGGATGGCCAGAGCATGATTACAAACCTCTTTCCAGAAAAAAAGAGTGACCCCGAACATGCTGCAGGTTAGTGGAGGAAGTCCAATCCCCATACTTGGCACACATAAATGAACTCCACATACAGTGCGGATCAAGCAAAAATCGAGTAGCATGCCTAGCAATCAAGGCCTCCCTCCGAACAGTAAGGGACTGGATCCTAAGACATCTCTCGGAAAGTGGCTGACATACAGTCCCAGGCTAAAAGATGAACACCATGACCATCCCGAGATGAACCCCAGAGAAAATCCCTGAAGTAACGCTCAATCTTCCTTAGACAAGTCAATGGGACAATATCATTAGATAATAGATAGAGAGGAAAGGATGTGAGCACTGATCGAATAAGAGTAATCCTCGCCATCATAGATAGCCCAGTGACCTGCCACCCCTCAAGCCGATCACGGATTTTCGACTCAAGCTTACTAAAATCCGAGATCCTAGGCCTTCTGGCAGTAATAGGAATACCCAGATAGGATAGGCAATCCGACTGCAAAGAGATCCCCATGATCCGCTTGATAGCCCCCTTAAGAGAAGAAGTCACCCTCAGACTAAAGCAAATCACAGACTTAGCAGTGTTAACTTTCTGGCAGAGGTAGAACAGTAAATCTAAAGAATAGAAGCAAACTTGGCCGCGTTGGCCACAGTAGCCCTACCCAGGAAGATGCAGTCATCAGCAAAAAGTAAATAAGAAATCGAGGGACCCTGGGAACCAGCCCGGTAAGGGTCAAGAACATAATCCTGCTGAGCCTGACGAAGAGCCCGAGATAAAGCATCAGCCGCTATAACAAACAGAAACGGAGAAAGAGGATATCCTTGTCTCAACCCAACCTCAGAATGGAAGTAATCAGTCCGGTCTCCATTGACAAGGATAGAGAATGACGGATGCTGAATGCAGGCCATGATCCAATCAATAAACAGTTGCTGAAACCCAAACTCCTGAAGAGAGTGACGCAAGAAATCCCAATTAACTCTGTCATAAGCCCTCTCCATATCCAGCTTAATGGCTATAAGCCCCTGATGGCCTGAAGCCCGTCGAAGGTCATGCATGAACTCCTGAGCTAGTAAAGCATTATAGTAATACTGCGCCCTCTTAGGAAAGCACCCTGCTCCGGAGAAATGAGGCGAGGTATAACCGAACACAACCTCGTGATGAGGAGTCGAGCACAAACCTTATATAAGGTAGTGTATAAACTGATGGGCTGGAAGTGCTGAGGGCTGAAAACGTCTGGCCTCTTAGGAACCAATGTGATGAAAGTACGATTCCAGTCAAAGGAGTATATTTGCGATGAAAGACAAGCTATATCGCCTGAGTTAAGTCCACCCTCAAGATATCCCAATAATGACGAAAGAAAAATGGAGGAAAGCCATCCGGCCCAGGGGCCTTATCAGTGCCAAGCTCCCACAAAGCCAGCTGAATATCGTCCGAGGTAATAGGCTGAGTTAGAGAGTCATTCTCAGCATCAGTAACAGTGTTGGGAGACAGAATAGGGTAAATAGGGACCCTAGCACCTGCCTGCTCAGTCCACTGCTATGAAAGGAGTTAAGAAACTGAGCCCGAATCACATGAGCATCCTCCTGGAGCTGACCGTCCTCATCAGCTATATGCCTAATACGGTTCCCCACCCTGCATTTCTGAGTGGCCTAATGAAAAATTCTTGTATTACAGTCCCCTTCCTGAATCCACTGGATACGGAACGACTGTCTCCAAAAAGTCTCCTGCTGCAGCAGAAGGGAGTGGTGGAGCGCCAAACTAGATCACAGGGATGATAGGTCATCAAAAGAAAGAGAACCCTCCAAGTCTTCTTTAGCCTGGAGAGACGAGATGGTAGACTCAACCTGCTCCACCTGTCTGACAATATCCCCAACCTCCAGTCTATGCCATCTAGAAAGGCGACGTCTAGCAAGGGCAAGCCATCTGGAGAGCTGATAAATGGCATTACCTCTGACTGGTAACTGCCAGACCTGAGAGATGATGGAGCGAGCAGCTGGATAGGAGGTCCAAAACATCTCAAATCTGAATTGCCTATGCCACTGAGAGGTGATATCAGTAGAGATAAAGACAGGACAGTGGTCAGAAGCAATTCTAGGCAAGTGAGTGACATTGACAGAGGGATAAAGCTGGAGCCAACTAGAAGAGGCCAAGGCCCTGTCCAATCTTTTCCAGACTCTAGCTGAACCCTACTGGTTGTTGCACCAAGTAAACTGTGGTCCCTGAAACCCTAAATCCAACAGACCACAGATGAAATAAAGTTCCTGAACTCAGCTCGGCCCACAGATCCATAAGAAACCCGGCCTCCTTTCTTCTCTGCAGCACCCAAAATACAATTGAAGTCTCCAACAATGAGGGAGGGAAACCCCTAGTCAAGAAGAGACTGAATCTCAAACCAAAGAACCCGACGCTCCCGGAAATCAGTGCTGGCATAAACTCCTGAAAGGAGCCAAGGGCTGGAACTTCCTCAGAAATGACCAACGCAACCTGCTGCCCACAGCTATGGAAAGCATCTACTCTGATACTCTCGTCCCTCCATAAAGCAACAATGCTCCCGAAAGACCAACAGCCCTAGAAAGCCGAGTCTCCAACAAGATACAAATATCAAAAGAGTGAAGCAGAAGGCCTTTTAACTGAACAAACCATGGCACCAACTGGTATGCTCCCGATCCAAAGTAGGATTCGAGTACACGGCATCACTTCTGATTTGTGGAAATGAGGTTGATCGAACTTTAAGTATGAATGAGGTGGCGGCTACAATCCATCATAGGGTATTCCATGAGTTTGAACTCTCAGTTTCACTCCCAACAATCTCTCTACAGATTCTGGGCATCCTGTTTTATGTAAATTTAGGATCCATTTGGTTTGGCATTCCTTCTTTTCATTTAGCTCACCCAAAATTATAATTGGAGCAAGAAGCTTGGAAAGGTGAATTTTTTGGTAGATATTGATGTGGCTAACAAGAGCCACTTAAAATTAATGGCCAAAATTACCTAACGATGGGAGCTGATAGGATGTAGGCCGCCCCAGCTCCTAGGCGGCCCCAATTCTCAGGCAGTCCCAGTTCCTAGATGGCCCCAGTTCCTAAGCGGTCCCGATCCAAGGCAGCTCCAGTTCTCAGGCAGCTCCAGTTTCTAAGCGGCCCCGATCCTAGGTGGCCCCAATTCTCAGACGGCCCCAGTTCCTAGACGGTCCTAGTTCCTAAGCGGCCCCGATCCTAGGCGGCCTCAGTTCCTAAGTAGCCCCGATCCTAGGCGGCCCCAGTTCTCAGGTGGCCCCAGTTCCTAGGCGGCCCTAGTTCTCAGGTGGCCCCAGTTCCTAAGCGGCCCCGATCCTAGGCGGCTCCAGTTCTCAGACGGCCCCAGTTTCTAAGCGGCTCCGATCCTAGGCGGCCCTAGTTCTTAGGCAGCCCTAGTTCCAAGCGACCCCGATCCTAGGCGGCCCCAGTTCTTAGGTGGCCCCAGCTCTTTAGCGGCCCCTATTCTAAGATGGTCTCATCTTCTTTCACCTCCGGGCTCAGCTTCAGCTTCCCAAGCAAGCTTTTGCTTCTGATTAGGCCAAGCCCACCAATCGCCTTTAGCTCATAGTGTCTAATAAGATAAGCTTCACTAGTTCTGGCATAGGCCTAAAAAGTCATTGTCCATCATAAAGCTTTAATGATCCGGATCAGATGGACCCAAAAAGTTATTGTCCATTATGAAGCTTTAATGACTATGATCAAATGAGTCCAAGAAGTCGTCATCTGCCACAAAGTACAATCACCCAGTTCAGATGGAATAAATTCCACTAATTCTGACATTTCATTCACAGAGTCATGACTCGTCATAAGGTTCTAAGCTTTCTAAGCAAGTTTCACAGACTCCAAGTATTAATAAAATGGGTAAGAGGGACTCTTGGCCAAGGTATGAACACTCAGACACTTAGAAAGTTTTTTTCATCTTCCTAACTCTCTCTCTGAGCTTCTTCAAGTTCACGGCTGTGATTCTGATCACTAACTTGAGCATCGAAGGGTTCCCGCTGGAATATCCGATCCTCAGAACTTCTTGCAAATCTCGTCACGGAGGTAAAGCTGCCTCGCCAAATTCATGGAGTATCCATTGATGCTCAAGGACGTTAGCTCGAGGTGATCAGGCATCATCAGATTGGCGCGCCAGAAAGGGGGGCGGGCATGATCATACTAAAGGAAGGATAGCTCTGAGTTACAAGCTCGTCCTCTTTTGAGCAACAATGATGGTGACACACACTCAGGAGGCTTCTATCAGTTACACTGGGGGGCATCCCTCTTGTGCTGAGCAATCGAGGTCAACCTTCCTGCACTTTCCTTGCCACCAGTTTTAGCCACTCCACAAGAATAACTGGCCACACTCACTCAGCAAGTCCAAGCTCTTGTCGGGTAATTTGTGAGTTGCAGGAGCAATGACTAGCGGTCATTCAACAACAACCTGGGCCTCCCACGCTGCCTACGATCGTTGTCCCAGCCAGCCAACAATCTATATACAGAAGACCACCTCCGGAAGAGTATCACCATCGCCATGCTCCGTCCAAGCACCACCACTATGAAGCCACCAAAAGGTCACGGTCTTTTGTCCGCCGCTCGAGCAGCCCCTCCTTCAAACGACGATGGGGGAAGGAGCCCAGGCGGACGCGTTGTCACTAGCACCATCGCTCTCCCTGCTCGTCTTCTGAATCAACGAGCGAGGACATCAACTGCTAGATGGAGAGGCGCTTGAAAGAACAAAACTGACGGTTGGAGGAGCTCAGCCAGAGGCTCAATAATCCACTAGGGGTGGACTATGACACTTATCCACCCCTCACTCACCGCATTATGGAGGAGTCTGTCTCTCCTAGGTTTCATCTTCCCCAGCGGATCCCTATGATGGCACCATGGATCTATTTGATCATCTGGACAGTTATAAAGCTCTCATGCAAGTTCAGGGGGTGATGAACACCTCCTATGTATTCTTTCCTTGCTACCTTTCGAAAGGTCACACGTGCTTGGTATTTTGTCTACTCCCATGCAACATCGACTCTTTCTGATAGTTGGAGAAAACTTTCTTAGCACATTTCGATGCATGTCGGAATATCCCTGGATGGCGGATAGCCTATTCTCCATTCAGCAGAATGAAGAAGAACCGTTGAAGGATTTTGTGGCCTAATTTAAGATGGTAGGCCTCGAGGTTTATCACCTCGACGATGCTGTGGCTACTTTGGCCCTGAAGCGGGGACTTCGTCTCTTCCACTTCACCTATTCCTTAAACAAAAGGCCTCCCAGTTCCTATATTGAGTTCCTAAGTCATGCACAGAAGTACATTTGTGCCAACGAAGTTGATTTCACTTGGAGGGATACTGAAGGAAGGCTACTAAGAGACGGTTTGCGTGGAGCCAAGCAAACCTCTTCCCAAGAAGCTCGAGCTCTCACGCAGCTAAAAATTGGTGCCAAAGCTTCACCCCCAAAGAAGGTAATTTCACATCTCTTCTGCCCCCAGATCTCACATCCTATAGATCGAGGGTGAGGCTTACTTCTGATGCCTTCCCCCACTGAAGAAGGATGCCACTCGCGACTGGAGTCGCTATTACTTTTTTAGAGACTACGGCCTGGTACTAAAGACCGCCACAATCTAAAGTGTGCCATCGAGGAGCTCATTCAGAGGGCTATCTCAGAAAGTTTATCCAGAAGGGAGAACCCCCAGTCATCCCAGCTCTAATGGGGCCTCCAGGCCAATGTGTTACACTCCGATGGAAAGGATGGTGTGCATGCTTTCCTAGGAAACAGCTTTGCCCTCTAAAAGATCGAGAGGGGTAGGAGGGAATAGAAAATGTAATCCCCTTTTCTGAAGAGAATTAGCTGGGGGAAACAATCTAAGTGATGATAGTGTTATCGTCTCTATGACGATCACTAAGCATTCTGTAAAAAGAATTTTAGTAGATAGTGGAAGCTCTATTGACATCTCACTTATGATGCTTTATTGGATGAATTTATCTCCCAACTCTCTCCAACCAGTGAGAATGCCTCTGGTTGGTTTCACAAAAGATTCGTAAGGGTTGAGGGTGAAATCACCCTGCGATCACGGCAGGGTCACCATCGTGTAAAGCACGATCCTAATGAGGTTTTTAGTAGCCTGAGTACCTCTGACTTACAACGCCATACTCGGTCAGCCTGGCTTAAACCTTTTGGATGCAGTGATATCCACTATACGCCTACTCATGAGATTTTCTACCAGTGAAGGAATCGATGAGATGCATAGAGAGAAAAATCCAGTGCAACTATGCTATCATATGGCTCCCAGCCCTTAGGAGATGATGATCCCACCGGCCCTTCGACCCTAGAAAATTGAAAGAAGGGAAGAGCCAGCCGAGCACTTGCTAACCTATCCACTGAGGGATGATCTGTGAAGACTGTGTAGATGGCGAACTTCTTCCCTTAGAGATGAAGAATCAACTCCTTACCTTCTTACGGGTGAACGCAGACATCTTTACTTGGTCAGCATCAGATATGCCCGACATTCCTTCGAAGGTAATTACTCATAACCTTAATATTGACCCAAAGTATTGGCTGTCCATCAAAAAAGGAGAAGTATTGCCCTCGAGCGGTAGAGGACCATTGATGAGGAGGTTAGTAAGCTGCTTACTGCCGGCCACATTTGAAAAGCATAATACTCGGATTAGCTAGCCAATATGGTGATGGTTCAAAAGGCGAGTGGAAGCTGGAGAATCTGCATTGACTTCACTAATCTTAACAAAGCATGTTCTAAGGACAGCTTTCTGCTGCCACAAATTGACCAATTGGTAACTCCACATCTAGCCATGAGCTCCTCAGCTTTATGAATGATTTCTCTGAATACAATCAAATAAAGATGCACCCAATGGATGAAGAGAATACCTCTTTCATCACCGAGAAAACATCTACTGTTACAAGGTAATGCCCTTTGGGTTAAAAAATGCAAAGGCCACTTACCAGAGATTGATGAATAAGGTCTTTAAATACCAGATTGGGTGTAACATGGAGTTGTATATGGATGATATGCTAACCAAGAGCACCTGCATCGCTAACCATGTTGCTGATTTAGAAGAAATATTCAATAACCTCCGGTGCCATTAAATGAAGCTCAACCATCGCAAGTATACATTTAGGGTCACCACCAAAAAATTTCTGGGCTTTTTGGTGACCCAGTATGGGATTGAAGCAAACTCAAAAAAGATACAAGCCATTCTTGATATGAGGCAGCAAGTCAATAAAAAAGAGGTGCAGTAGCTCATCGGAAGAGTGCCGCTCTAAGCCGTTTCATGTCGATTAGCTAAAGGTGCCTACCCTTCTTTAAAGCTCTACGCAAGGCAAACGGCTTTGAGTGGACGGAGAACTGTCAGAAAGCCTTGAGGAGCTGAAGAAGTTTCTGTCAATGCCACCGTTATTATCAAAGCCAAAAGAGGGAGAAAGGCACTTTCTTTATCTTGTTGCCTCCCCAGAGGTAGTCAGCTTCTAGTACACCTCGACCCCGATAGAGCATAAAAACCTATCTACTACACCAACAAAGTACTTCATGATGCCAAGGTTAGGTACTCCAGAACTAAAAAAAAAATTTTGCTCTAATCATTTCCGCTTAGCGTCTCAGGCCATACTTCCAAGCTCATCCGATCGTGGTGCTCATGGACCAGCCCCTTAGAGCTATTCTGGCTTGTCCTGACACTTTTGGTTGACTGGCTAAATGGGCAATTAAATTGGAAGAATTTGATCTTTCATTCCAATTTTGATCTACCCTAAAGTCCTAGGTGCTAGCGGACTTTCTGATGGAAAGCACTTGAACTGAGGAGCAACCTAAAGATTTCTCAATGGCATATTGGATGCTAGTGAAGGAGCGGTGAAAACATGGATCCTCCATGTTGATGGTACCTCTAATTCTCAAGGAAGTGGAGCTGGTCTTATTCTTGCAAATCCAAAGGACATAGTGCTGGAGTACGCTTTCTGGTTTCTTTTCAAAGCTACAAATAACCAAGTCGAGTATGAGGCCTTATTGGCCAGAATTAAGCTCGTGCAGGATTTTGGAGTAAGACACCTCAGGGCCTTCACCGACTCCTAGCTCATCTTCAAATAAATTACTGGAGAGTATAAGGCTCGAGACCCCATTACGTCTTGATATCTGAATAAGTTCAAGTCACTGACCTCCTCATTGGCTTATTTCACTATTACTTATATTCCTAGGGTAAAAATGCCAGAGCCTACACCTTATCGTGGTTATCCATTTTGGCGGACAATACCTTGGGAAGAACATATGTTGAGCATCTAAAACTCCAAGTATTGATGCAGCGAAAGAAGTTCTACCAGTTATATAGGAGTCAATGTGGATGAATGCCTACATACACTACCTCACTGATGGTACTCTCCTCGCTCATCACGTAGAGGCCAGGCTGCTCAAGTGGAGGGCTTCCAAGTTTGTACTGCTGAATGGGCAATTATATAAGAAGTCCTTCTCTTATTCCATTCTCAAATGTGTTGGTCCCATAGATGCCAATTATATCTTCAGAGAGATCCATGAGGGCATATGTGGGAACCATCTGGGGGATAGATAACTGGCGTACAAGGCTCTCCGCTAGGGATATTATTGGCTCACTATGCGAAAGGATGCTGCTGAACTAGTCCAGAAGTGCAACAGTTGCCAGCGATATTCTAATGTCCAACGACAATCAGCCTTTCAACTGAGCCCACTCTCCGCTCCGTGGCCCTTCGCTCAATGGAGAATGGATATCCTTGAACTGTTCCCCCAGCTTCAGGTCAACGGAGGTTCTTACTTGTCACCATCAATTATTTACCAAATAGTTGAGATCGAGGCGTTAGCCAAAATCATCGAGAGCAAGATGAGAACATTCTTCTGAAAGTCTATTATTTTTCATTTTGGGCTACCTCACACTATTATTTTTCGTTTTGGGCTACCTCACACTACCAAAAGTTATGAATCGGACCATCCTTCAGGGACTTAGAATCTGACTGGATGAGTTTGAAGGCAAATGGATAAAGGAACTCCCAAGTGTGCTATGGGCATATCATACGACTCCAAGGATCCCCAAGGGAAAACTCCTTTCAGTCTCATCTTTGGATCTGAAGCGGTTATCCTGGTGGAGATCGGCCTTCCAAGCCCCTGAGTGGAATCATACAATGAAAAAGACAATCCTCATCAACTAAGGGCCATCCTTGACTTCATCGATGAGACGCAGGACCAGGTGCGACTCTAGATGGCTATTTTTTGTCAGCAAGCAGCAAATATTACAATGACCAGGTCCGCCTTAAGACATTCTGCCCTGAAGATCTAATCTCGAAGGACTGAAGTATCTAATCCAACCAAAGGGGCAAGCTATCTCCAAACTGGGAGGGGCCATACCGGGTCACCGAAGCACTTCACCGATGAGCATATCGAATCGAGGTGCTCAATAGGCGGCAAATCCCACGTACTTGGAATGCGGATAACTTTCGTTGGCATTATCAATAGTGAGTGTATTCAGCTGATGAATATGAAGAGTCTTAAATTTTATCTTTCTATTCGGCTCAAAAAATTTTATGGTTTCAAAGGCTCTCGGTGGCTCCGCGATCATAAGGACACCCCTGGATCGGTCGAGAAACCTCCGAGGTGGTTCAAGACCTATGTCTTGGCGGCTCCGAGTCAACTCTCGGGTCAGCCGAAGAAACTCCTGAGGTAGTTTCAAAAGGCTCTCAATGGTCCCGCGATCATAAGGACACCGCCGGGCCGACCAAGAAACCCTAAGGTGGTTCAAGACCTATGGTCCCAATGGCCTTAAGTCAACTTCCATGCCGGCCGAAGAAACCCCGAGGTAGTTTCAAAAGGCTCTTGGTAGCCCTGATCATAAGGACACTCCCGGGCTGGCCAAGAAACCCCGAGGTGGTTCAAGACCTATGGTCCCGATGGCCCCAAATCAACTCCTAGATCGGCCAAAGAAACCCCCGAGGAAGTTTCAAAAGGCTCTCGGTGGCCCTGCGATCATAAGGATACCCCGGGCTAGCCGAGAAACCCCCAAGGTGGTTCAAGACATATGGTCCCAACGGTCCCCCGAGTCAACTCCCAGGCTGGCCGAAGAAACCCCGAGACAGTTTCAAAAGGCTCTTGGCGGCCCCGTGATCTTAAGGACACCTCTGGGCCGACCGAGAAACCCTCGAGGTGGTTCAAGACCTATGGTCCCAGCAGCCTCGAGTCAACTCCGGGCCGACTGAAAAAACCCCCAAGGTAGTTTCAAAGGCTCTCGACGGCCTCGTGATCATAAGGATACCCTCGGGTCGGCTAAGAAACCTCCGAGGCGGTTCAAGACCTAAGGTTCGGCGGCCCCGAGTCAACTCCTGGGCCGGCCGAAAAAACCCTCGAGGTAGTTTCAAAAGGCTCTCGGCAGCCCCGTGATCATAAGGACACCCCGGACCGACTAGAAACCCCCAAGATGGTTCAAGACTTATGGTTCCGGGGCCCCGAGTCAACTCCCGGGCCGGCCGAAGAAACCCCCTAGGTAGTTTCAAAATGCTTTCGGCAGCCTTGCGATCATAAGGACACCCCCGAGCCGACCGAGAAACCCCTGAGGCAGTTCAAGACCTATGGTCCTGCAGCCCTGAGTTAACTCCCGAGCGGCCAAAGAAACCCCTGAGGTAGTTTCAAAAGGCTCTCGATGGCCCCACGATCATAAGGACACCCCCCGGCCGACCGAGAAACCCCCAAGGTGGTTCAAGACCTATGGTCCCGTGGCCTCGAGTCAACTCCTGGGCCAACTAAAGAAACCCTCGAGGCAGTTTCAAAGGGTTCTCAGCAACCCCGCGATCATAAGGACACCCCCGAGCTGGCCAAGAAACCCCTAAGGCAGTTCAAGACCTACGGTTCCGATGGCCCCGAGTCAACTCTCGGGCTAACCAAGAAACCCCCGAGGTAGTTTCAAAGGCTCTCGGTGGCCCCGTGATCATAAGAACACCCATGGGCTGGCTGAGAAACCCTTAAGATGGTTCAAAACCTATGGTCCCAACAGCCCCGAATCAACTCTTAGGCCGGCCGAAGAAACCCTCGAGATATTTTCAAAAGGCTTTCGGCAGCCCCGTGATCATAAGAACACCCCCAGGCCAACCGAAAAACCCTCGAGGCAGTTCAAGACCTATGGTCTCGATGGCCTGAGTTAACTCCCGGGCCGATCGAAGAAACTCTCGAGGTATTTTCAAAAGGCTCTCGGTGGCCCGCGATCATAAGGACACCACTGGGCCAACCGAAAAACCACCGAGGTAGTTCAAGACCTATGGTCCCGGCGCTCCCGAGTCAACTCCTGGGCCAGCCGAAAAACCCCCGAGGTAGTTTCAAAGGCTCTCGATGGCCCCATGATCATAAGGAAAACCTCGAGCCAATCGAGAAACCTCCAAGGCGGTTCAAGACTATGGTCCTGGTGGCCCTGAGTCAACTCCCGGGCTGACCGAAGAAACCCCCAAGTTAGTTTCAAAAGGCCCTCGATGGCCCGCGATCATAAGGACACCGTCGAGCCGACCGAGAAACCCTGAGCCAGTTTCAAGACCTATGGTCTCGGCGGTCCCGAGTCAACTCTCGGGCTGGCCAAAGAAACCCCCGAGATAGTTTCAAAAGGCTCTTGGTGGCCCCGCGATCATAAGGAAACCCTCGGGCTGGCCAAGAAACCCCCAAGGTGTTTTAAAACCTATGGTCCCAGCAGCCCCGAGTCAACTCCAGGGCCAGCCGAAGAAACTCCGAGGTAGTTTCAAAAGGCTCTCGACAACCCCACGATCATAAGACACCCTTGGGCTGGCCGAGAAACCATCGAGATTGTTCAAGACCTATGGTTCCGGTAGCCCCGAGTCAACTCCTGGGCCAACCGAAGAAAATGAGATAGTTTCAAAAGGCTCTCAAAGGCCCCGCGATCATAAGAACACCCTCGGACCGACCAAGAAACCCCTAAGGCGGTTCAAGACCTATGGTCCCGGCGGCCTCGAGTCAAGTCCTGGGCTGGCCAAAGAAACCCCTAATGTATTTTCAAAAGGCTCTTGATGGCTCTGCGATCATAAGGATACCTCCGAACCAGTCAAGAAACCCCTTAGGCGGTTCAAGACCTATGGTCCCGGCGGCTCGAGTCAACTCTCGGGCCAACCAAAGAAACCCCCGAGATAGTTTCAAAAGGCTCTCGATGGCCCCACAATTATAAGGACACCTCGGGCTGACCGAGAAACCCCAAGACGGTTCAAGACCTATGGTCTCAATGGCCCCGAGTCAACTCTCAGGCCGGCCGAAGAAACCCCTGAGGTAGCTTCAAAAGGCTCTCAGTGGCTTTGTGATCATAAGGATACCCCCGGGCTGACCAAGAAACCCCTAAGGCGGTTCAAGACCTATGGTCCAGGCAACCCTGAGTCAACTCCCGGGCCGACCAAAGAAACCCCCGAGGTAGTTTCAAAGGCTCTCGGTGGACCTGTGACCGGTAGTGGCGCCCGAGGAGTACTTCAGCAAATGCCCGAGAGACAAGGTGGGCCTAAGTGTCCCTATGAAGTCGATGACTCTTAAGGTATGCCAAAGAGATCGGAGGCATACCTAGTCTAGTCTAAAAGCTAAAGCTAAGACATGGTCACCAAGAGACTAAAGCGCTATGAAAAGCTAAGTCCATTTCATTGAACAAAATATTTCTTCATTAATCCAATTTCATATCATACAAAAAGACCGACTCTAGTCGGATTATAAAAATGTCAAGAAGAAAAAGAAAATGAGCTCTAAGGCTTGGCAGGTCCCGGTCCATCTTCAACGTCACCACTCACCGGATCCTTCTATTCGTCCTCAAGCTGAATGCATTCAAGGCCTCTTATTTTGAAGACCCGGGAGACCTTCTCCTTACACTTCTCAAAGCCATGGAGGAAGGCATCGATAGCCGCCTCACTCAACTCTGCAGCAAAATCCATGGAGCCTTTATAGTGCTCCACGACCTCCCGAGCATGGGCCTCGGTGATGGCCACCTTCTCGTAGCCTGTGCTTCGACAGCAGCCAACTTCTTCGTAGCCTCTCGGGCCTAAGCCATGGTGGCGTTCTTCATCTCCCAGAAGACTCGAGCGTCCTCCTCCGCAAAAGCTTGCTTTTCCATGGCAACCTGGGCTTCGACTCGGCCTTATTAGCCCTCTCTTCGGCATGATCCAACTTAAGGAGAGTGTCCTCCAACCTCTCCTCAGTCGGCCTAAGCCTCGTCATGGACTCTGCCAATTTGGCTTCGGCGACTCTGGCCTTCTTCTTAGCCTCCTTGACCCAAGCATTCGAGAAGCGCCTTTTTTCTGAGCGACCCAAAGCTCACTGGCCACCTTCGCCTCTCGAGTCCTGACCTCAGCCAACTCCTTGACCAAGCTGTCAGCCCGAGTTTGAGCGATGGTCAACTCCTCCCGAGCACGGTCACAGTTGTTGACCACTCCGATGTAGGTGTCTCGGAGGATGAATAGGCCGTTGGACATCTTCACAAGCCAATCGGTTAGAAGCTCAAATCAAATTCAACATAAAGATGAAGCTAACGAGCTTACCTGGAGGGTGGCGGTAAAGAGAGTGTCGAGGCCATCGGCAATCGATTGTCGGTGCAGCTCGGCCTAAAAATTTGGAAGGCTGGAGCGGCTCAATACACGCTCTGCTAGCCGACCGTGGTGCATCGCCATCACCTGAGATGGCTGGCTCCTTGGGGCACTGGTGGGAGGTGTTCCTCCTTCTTCAAATTGGCTGGATGGCTGGTGGAACATCGTTCTCAACGACCACAACGAGAGAAGCCCTGGCCCTCGCCTCCGGTGCAGCTTCGCCTCCAGGCTCGGTAGTGGCTGGGGGCTTGTTCCTCGAGGGCCCTGCCTTAGCTTTAACAGGAGAGGGCCCTAGTGCTAGAACATCGACGGGGGACTCTCCCTTCTCGGCCCTCCCACTGGTGCGGCCTCGGAGGGAGCCGTGGGGGGCCGGGATGACCCACACTGTTCTTCCCAGTGAGGCCTCTTGGGTGCTGCCCTCGTCATGTCACTGACGGCCTCTCTCCTTCTTCGGACGCTCGCCATTAAGTGCTTAGAAGAGAACTTCATCGCTGCACAAACGATCAGAAATCAAAGCAAAAAAAAAGAAGACTAAAGGGTGTGGTGCTCACCGATGTCGATGGTGGCGACACCGGCGCTACACCAGTGTCACGGAGGTTGCTCTCCGATAATAACTCTTGGAAAGGAGGAAGGTCAGAGGGCATCAGTGAGTCAAAGATTTCTTAATCTTCCTCATTGATAATCGAGTTTTTGTTAGGGCTGGTGTCGGGATGCCCCAACCCATTTTCACTACATCCTTATGGGCATAGAAAAATCGTGACTTCCATCCCTTGATTTTGGAGGGCAAGTCGAGTTTGAGGGCCCTTTCAGGCCTGGAAGCGAAGCTCCACCACCCATTTTTATTGGGATTACGGAGTTTGTACAAAGCCCAAAATAAGAAAACTTGGGCAGAGATGCTGTGAAAATGGCAAAACACAATAAAGGAGCAGATAATCCAAATGGAGTTTGAAGTTAACTGTGTCGAGATGATATCACACCTATCTAAGAGTTTGAGGAAGAAAGGATGGAAGGAAAGATGAAGCCCACTCCTAAAAAACTCCTCGAGCAACCCCACAAGACTGGTTGAAAGTTACCTTGTCACCGGGACAATGGGTAGAAAGACAAACGCTATTGGGTACCCCATAATGAGCCCTAAGGTTTTTTATATCTTGAGGAGACATGGTGGAGACTATCCCCTTTGAGCCAGCAGACTCAGAAATGCTAGCCGAAGGAGACATCGGATGACTTGGTGGTGGAGGAGGACTCTGGGTGGTGCTCGGGTTGTGGCCATTGGATGGTCACGAATGAAAATATCACCAGGAGCCCGACGCTGTGCCAAGGGATCTCATCCTCGAGGGTTCGATCATGGGACTC
Organism: Calamus simplicifolius; assembly: GCA_900491605.1. NCBI lineage: Eukaryota > Viridiplantae > Streptophyta > Magnoliopsida > Arecales > Arecaceae > Calamus > Calamus simplicifolius. The sequence goes on along the minus strand of UESW01002190.1, from coordinate 20,708 downwards.
TTACCCTTCCTACTGAACTAGGATCCATGGAAAGAAAAAAAAGGAACAAAGAAGGTAAAAGGGACTGACATGAAGATCAGGAAGACAGAAGCAAGAACTTGGGACTCAGAAGGCTAAGAAGGCACAGAGAAGGTTTTGGAGACGTGAAAGGCCTGAAAAGACAGGCGAAACGATCTTTATGCACAATTTTTGAAATGTCCCGCTCACTACAGTGCCACGTGAAGATTCATAAGTGGAGGCAATGTCTAGCTGTCCAAAAACTCTTCACTACCCGAGATACAATGCCTTGGTGATGCTTGAGGGGCATGACCTGCGCCCAATGATGGAACATGGATAAAAACAATCCAATAATGGCGCCCCACCTTTTTCGTTAATCAAGGAATATCTTCCTCAGTCTCTCCACAGACCATATCGCTTTAGTGTCGTTCCTTAAATGATGAGAAGACTTCGAGGGGACTTTACCTCCTTGAGGGCACACGTCCGCCTTTGGTAATTTATGGAGAGAAAGAACCAACAAAAGCAGAAGATTTTGCGCTTCTTTCTCTTGGCAAGTGCTATGCATGTGAGCGCCAAGACTCAGGAGCAGGGGGCATGTGATGTGGCTAATAAGAGCCACTTGTAAATTAACGGCCAAAATTACCTAACGACAGGAGCCGATAGGATACAGGCGGCCCCAGCTCCTAGGCGGCTCCAGTTCCTAGGCGGCCCCAGTTCCTAAGCGGCCCCGATCTTACATGGCCCTAGTTCTCAGGCGGCCCTAGTTCCTAAGCGGCCCCGATCTCAGGCGGCCCCAGTTCTCAAGCGGCCCCAGTTCCTAGGTGGCCTCGATCCTAGGCGGCCTCAGTTTCCTAAGCAGCCCCGATCCTAGGCGGCCCCAATTCTCAGGCAGCCCCAGTTCTTAAGCAGCCCAGATCCTAGGCGGCCCCAGTTCCTAAACGGCCCCGATCCTAGGCAGCCCTAGTTCTCAGGCGGCCCCAGTTCCTAAGCTGCCCCAATCCTAAGCTGCCCCACTTCCTAAGCGGCCCCGATCCTAGGCATGGCCCCAGTTCTTAGGCAGCCCTAGTTCTCAGGCCACCCCAACTCCTGAGCAGCCCCTATTCTAAGATGGTCTCATCTCCTTTACCTTCGGGCTCAGCTTCAGTTTCCCAAGTAAGCTTTCGCTTCTTACTAGGCCAGGTCCATCAACCACCTTTAGCTCATAGGTGTCTAATAAGATAAGCTCCACTAGTTTTGGCACAGGCCTGAAAAGTTATCGTCCATCATAAGCTTTAATGACCCAAATCAGATGGGCCTAAAAACTCGTCATCCATCATGAAGCTTTAATGACTCTGATCAAATGAGTCCAATAAGTCGTCATCTGCCACAAAGTACCAATCACCCCATTCAGATAGGATAAATTCAACTAATTCTGACATTCCATTCATAGAGTTATGGCTCATCATAAGATTCCAAGCTTTCTAAGCAAGTTTCACAGACTCCAAGTATCAATAAAACGGATAAGAGGGATTTCTGTCCAAGGTATGAATACTCAGACACTTAGAAAGTTTTTTCATCTTTCCAACTCTCTCTCTCTCTCTCGAGCTTCTTCAAGTTCACGGTTGTGATTCTAATCACCAACTTGAGCGTCGGAGGGTCTCCATCGAAATATCCGATCCTCGGAACTTCTTGCAGATCTTGTCACGGAGGTAAAGCTACCTCGCCAAATTAACGGAGTATCCATTAACGCTCAAGGACGTTAGCTCGAGATGATCAGGCATCATCAGATATGCTCAAAATGTATTAAAAATTATAGATGATATCTGTAAAGCAAAACTTACCATAAAAAAGTTTCACTCTTTTTTTATTATTATTTTGCTTTTTTTAAGCAATCCTTTTTTTTCTTTATTTACTATTTATTATTATTATTTATTTTTTTCCATGCTTCTATCTTTTGCAGATATTTTTTTCGTATACAGGATTCCAACTGCACATTATTATTATTATTATTATTATTATTATTATACATTGTTGAGTTAAGGGTTTGGTGCCTTAGAACAATTCGATCATCTGAATTTGATATTAGAATTATCTCTTTATTTTATTTTAACTGCATCATGACTTAAGTGGGGTATTCAAGACTTGGTCTAGATTTGGCTTGAATATATTCAAATTGAATTTGACTTACCAAAAAAATTGGGTCTAATTAAGGAGAATTGGGCTGGGTATGATCCATACTACCATATTTAAAATGAACCCAAAAGAATTGCACCAAATCAATAGGAGATGATTAAGGATTGAGTCAAAGGATCAAGCCAAAATATTTTATTTGATCCAATTAATGGTAATTAGGATTACCGGTTGAGTCCAAATATTAAATTGATTTAATTGTTAGTAATTGAGTTTGCACATTGAGCTCAAGATTTGAAATTGATATCAACTGGGTATACTAATCCAATCTCATGGATTTGATTCAATTATAAAGATTTTCACCCCATGTGTAGCCAGATAAGTTAAATAACTGGATTACGATGCTAGATTAAATTCGTTGCCTAAATTATTGATCGTAATTATACTTTTGCTATAATTCAAACATAAAAATGTTTAGATTGGTATCTAAGTCAACCCATTTTATAAGTGATGCACCTTTTATTAATGCGACATTAATATTTTAAAGCAAAGATTAAAAACATCTCAAACAGAGATAAATCACAAGATGAGGCTAGTTGATTTATATTCTGTTTTGAATGAGTTGATTACTGAATTTATCATCTCACAAAATTTTTTTTTTGGGGAAAAAAAATGGCTATGCCAATTCCAAATGGTTAATGAAGTTGTGGTGTAATTTGTATAATTACAATCATCAACTTCCATTGAATGAAAGAAGGTATCAACTGGGAAAGTTGTATTCCCCGGGATCCACAAGCAACAAACAAGAAGATTTGGATAAGATCTTTGGGGGAGTTAGTTATGGATAAGTTGGCCTTTATCCAAAATTACCGATGGAGCTTTTTGGATGAAGTTTTCATGCGTCAAACCAGCTGCAACTAGGAGTCCTTCATTAGCCTATCCAACGCCCATCAAAGGATAAGATTTACAAGAGTTTGGGCGGTGCATTAAAGGAGGCGGTGCATGAGGATAAGATAAGAACATATGAAGCTTTGGATAAGGCAACGATTGCACTATAAATAAGAGGGCAGAGGTCTTCGGAAAGAGCATTGAACGGAGAGGAATCAAGGAGAATCCAATCCAACCGGCCATCAAATTGAAGGCATCTTCTATTCTCCACCTTGGGCGAGAAGGAGGAGAAAGAGAAGAGACGATCGGAGCCAGAGCCGTTGAGAGCTTCCTACGGGCGATCATCTACGGGTTACGGTGAGTGATCTTGTAACCTGAGGCAAGGTGAGGAAGAGATCGGTGTGAGATTTTTGCAATGCTACGACACATATTCATCTTGTCTTCTTCTTGGGATTGTTATTAATCAAAGAGGTTAGGGTATAGTTTACCCTGTACATCTTGTGTTGGGCTGCCTTGATTTAGGCCTTGTTGGGCCGATCTGTGAGCCATTTTTGAGCCACTTTTTGGGCCCTGTAGTGGGCCGAGAATGGTAAAGTAAATATATGGCCCGAATCATGATTGAATCTAGTTTCTTGGGATATTTTTAAATCCCCATTTGGACAAATATATTGAGAGATATTCGAGCCCAAAGTTAGGCCCGTGAAGTGGTCTGGGTAGAGTTTTAAGAATCATTTTATTATTCAGATTTTAAAAATTTAATAATGTAAAATGATACTGTAGGTACCCAGGTGTCCAAATAGCTGGGTTATCAATTAAAATTTGCATACTGAGGTAAGTAAGCCAAGTATTATAATTTTATAAATTATTTAATTTATAAATTGTAAACTTACAGTTAAATGTAATTATGTTAATCTTGCAAAATTATGTTGTTACTATCGAGATGATAATATGCAATTATGATAATGACGGTAAAAATTTATGTGTTGCCGTGGTTCTCATATGACAGATTATAATATGACAGATTATGATATGATAGATTATGATATGGCATAATACTGGTACCAGGATCCTTCCTCTGAGGGGACATTTAAGAGTGATACACAAGATGAGTGCCGTAGGGCCGTGGGACACATAAAGAAAAACAATGACAGTATAAACAGTGTTTTGTTTACATCGCATATTCTAGTATTTATTATTTAATTAAGCTTCCAAATTATTTTAATCTGATGCCATGAATATGCTGATAGTATAATAAATGTAATTTGAAATTGTATTAGGCTTACTTATTGAGTGTGAGCTTATAGAATTCTCTCAATATTTTTCAGAGCCTCAGGAATGAAGAAGATATTTGGGATAGACGGAGCTTTTATTAAATAAATTTAGTTCCATTATATTGATATAGTTCAGTGTTGCTTGTGTGTAGGGCTGGTAGCCCAAGACTGATAATTATGGTTTGTAATAAATCATAAATTCGGATTTTTATTTTATATTGATTTATGTGATGAAGTTCGAGATGCCTTGCATGCTTGGCATACGACGGATTGTCACCCTAGCTCGAATTTTGGAACTGGGGCGTGATAGCTTTAGTGGTATCAGAGCTTGGTTATGACATTAGGGACATATACATGATGACACTTTAGGCAAAATACTAGGATGACATTGAGACAATTATAAATTTAAAGGAATTTCAGATATTATGCTTTAAAAACCTGACGTGTAGAGTTTACCATGACATTAATTGCAATTAATTTATCAGGAGATAGGAATGACACGTCGCACTAGAAGTCAACAAAATGATGAGGGTTCCCAAGTTGGTAATGCTGGCCAACCGAAAGGTTTGGAAGCCACCGAAGGTGCTGCCCCTGCCAATTCAGTTGGGACTGATCAGCAGCGACTCCAGACCGAGATGCTTCAGGTTCTCTCGGTTATGGCGCAGTCGATGCGGGACATGCAGCATCAGATTCTGCAGGCTTTGTCCACTCAGTCTGCCCCTCCTGTTCCACATACTCAGCCTGACTCTACTGCTCCACAGACCCAGCCTGCTCCATCTCAATCCTGGATAGGGGTTGGCCGTAGCTTTGCAGATTTCAAGAAGTTTGCCCCTGCCCCTTTCTCTGGATCCACCAACCCTGTTGATGCTGAGCGGTGGATGCGAGATATGGAGAAGGCTTTTACAGCTCATGGTAGTCAGGAGATGGAGCGGATCAGATTTGCCACTTACCTTCTCCAGGAAGAAGCCTATGATTGGTGGTTAGTTGAGGAGCGGCATCGGGATGGATAGATTATTTCTTGGGAGAGTTTATAGAGATATTCTTCGACAAATACTTCCTAGGAGTATACAGAGACAGATGGAATCAGAGTTTATCAAATTGGAGCAAAAGGATCTTTCTGTGACCCAGTATGAAGCTGAATTCACCAGGTTGGCCCGTTTTGCTCCAAATATTGTGACCAATGAAATGGCCAAGATCACCCGATTCACTGAGGGACTGCAACCCAGGCTGAGGCAAGCAGTCAACGCATTTGAGCTTCTCACTTACAGTGCTATGGTGAATAAGGCCTTGGTGATTGAGAGAGATATGAATGCTGTTCAAAAGATTGGTAGCAGCGGAGGAAGAGGAAAGGGCCCACTTCTGGCCAATCCCCAGCTCAGGCCAAGAAGAAGGGTGCACAGCAGGCCCCAGCTGAACCACAGAACAAGGAGACTCGTTGCATTCATTGTGGTAACTCCCACCCTGGAAAGCCTTGCCGTAGATTGACTGGTGCCTACTTTGTCTGTGGGAAAAATGATCACAAGATTGCCACCTGTCCCTTTCGAAGTATCAACAGCCTCTTCAAGTCAAGGAATGAGCCAGCAGTATCAACAGCAGCCACCGAGGACCCAGGAAGGGTCTTCAACCTCACTCAGCAGGACGCTGCCGCCTCTAATTCTATGGTGACAGGTATACCCTTTAATGTTATATCTAGTATTACATTCTTATCTAGTGCAATGCATTGATAGTTAATTAAAAGTTAGGTTCAATCCTTAATGTTAAAAAAATTACACTTATGTCTAGGAATGATTAAAGTGGGCACTATGCTCAAACTTTAATTGACCCGGGTGCCATGCATTCTTTCATATCTGACATCTATCTTGACAAGAATGCATCATTGACACCTAGTTCTCTGGAGCAAGAGTTGCATATTGCTTTTCCAAATGAGATGTTATGAAAGTTGACACAGTATGCAAATCTTGCCCAATTATCTTGGAGATAGGAGGTTGAATGCTGATCTCATTGTCCTACCACTGAAGTTCTTTGATATTATCCTTGGAATGGATTGGTTGGCCTCCTATCATACTTCAGTAGACTGCTTCAGGAAGATTGTCAACTTCAAAACTCCAAGTCAGCCTGAATTCAGTTTTATTGGTGGTCAAAAACACCTAGCCTCATGTTCATATCATCGATGCAGCTGGAAAGTATCTGATGAGTGGTGGTCAAGGATTTCTTGCTGTAGTCAAGGACCTTCAGCAGGAAGAGACCAAGTTGGAGGATATTCCTAGAGCTCGAGAATTCCCTGACGTCTTTCCGGATGAATTGTCTGATTTACCCCCAGACCGGGAAGTTGAGTTCTCCATTGATCTAGTTCCTAGGACTGGACCTATATCCAAGGCCCCTTATCGCATGGCCCCGACTGAGTTAAAGGAACTGAAGGATCAGTTGCAGGAGCTCCTAGATCGGGGATTTATTAGACCCAGTGTTTCTCCTTGGGGTGCTCCAGTTCTATTTGTCAAGAAGAAGGATGGCAGTCTTCGACTTTGCATTGATTACCGGGAAATCAATAAGGTAACAGTGCGGAATAAGTACCCTCTGCCGAGGATTGACGACTTGTTTGATCAACTCCAAGGAGCCCGGATATTCTCAAAGATTGATTTCAGGTCAGGGTACCATCAACTCAAAATCAAGGAAGGGGATGTGCCAAAGACAGCATTCAGAACAGATATAGCCACTATGAGTTCTTGGTGATGCCGTTTGGGTTAACTAATGCCCCAGCAGCATTCATGGACTTAATGAACATAATTTTTAAGCCATATCTGGATCAGTTTGTGGTGGTTTTCATTGATGATATTCTGATATATTCCAAGAGCCATAAGGAGCATGAGGACCACCTGAGGATTGTGTTGCAGATTCTTCGAGAGAAGAAGCTTTATGCCAAGTTGCAGAAGTGTGAGTTTTGGTTGGACCAAGTATCTTTCTTGGGTCATATAATCTCTAAAGATGGTGTATCAGTGGACCTGAAAAAGATTGAAGCTATCATTAGCTGGAGCCGACCTTCCAATGTGGCAGAAGTCAGAAGCTTCTTGGGGTTAGCCGGGTATTACCGTAAATTTGTGAGAATTTCTCTCGCATTGCTCTACCCCTAACTCGCTTAACCCAAAAGTGAGTAAAGTTTGACTGGACAGTGGAGTATGAGAAAAGTTTTCAGGAGTTAAAGCAGCGCCTGGTGTCAGCTCCCATTCTTATTCTTCCAACAGGATCTGAAGGTTTTACTATATATACTGTGCCTCTCGGAAAGGATTGGGATGTGTTTTGATGCAGAATGAAAGGGTGATAGCCTATGCCTTCAGACAACTGAAACCTTATGAGCAGAATTATCCTACTCATGATCTGGAATTGGCTGCTGTGGTTTTTGCTCTGAAGATTTGGCGGTATTATCTATATGGAGTGTCGTGTGATGTGTATACAGATCATAAGAGTCTAAAATACATCTTCACATATAAGGAGTTGAATTTAAGGCAGAGGAGGTGGTTGGAACTATTAAAGGATTATGACCTGAATCTATAGTATCATCTTGGGAAGGCCAATGTAGTGGCTGATGCTTTGAGCAGGAAATCCTCTTCTGAGTTAGCTGCTATGATTACTTCCAGCCTCACGTATTGAGAGATCTGGAGAAGTGGGAAGGTTGGTCTGAGAGTATAGCAGTCTGATGGGCTTGTTGCAGCACTTGTACTCCAGCCGGCCCTAGTTGACAGAATCAAGTCCTCCCAGATAGAAGATTCCGATCTACAAAGGATTAAAGATGTTGTGCAGTCAGGAGTTCAGAATGAATTTTATGTAATGGAGGATGGATCCCTGAAATTTGAAGGAAGACTTTGTGTGCCAAACATTGAGAAACTGAAGGCTGAAATTTTGAAGGAGGCTCACTACTCTCCTTATACTGTGCATCCCGGTGGCACTAAGATGTACAGAGACTTAAAAAAAATTTTTGGTGGAAAGGTATGAAGAGGGAGATTGCTCAGTATGTGGCCAAGTGCTTGGTGTGTCAGCGAGTGAAGGCCGAGCATCAAAGGCCTGCGGACCTCTTCAGTCTCTGATGATTCCACAGTGGAAATGGGAAAAGATTACAATGGACTTTGTGACTGGTCTGCCCAAAACTCTCAGGAGTAACGATGCAGTTTGGGTTATTGTGGACAGACTAACAAAATCAGCTCATTTCCTACCTTTCAGAGTTGGGGTCTCTAGTGAAAGATTGGCTAATTTGTATATTGAGCAGATCGTGAGACTCCATGGTGTTCCTGTATCTATTGTATCAGATAGGGATACCAGGTTTGTGTCCCAGTTTTGGCAGAGTCTTCATAAGGCCATGGGAACCAAATTAAACTTCAGTACTGCCTATCATCCTCAGTCAGATGGGCAATCAGAGAGGACCATACAGATTCTGGAAGATATATTGCGAGCCTGTGTGATGGACTTAGGTGGAGCTTGGGATAACCATTTACCTTTGGTGGAGTTTGCATATAATAACAGTTACCAAGCCAGTATCTAGATGGCTCCGTTTGAAGCTCTGTATGGTAGGAGGTGCAGATCTCCTTTATATTGGGATGATGTGGGAGAGAGAAAATTGCTAGGCCCTGAGCTGATTCAGCAGATAGTAGATAAGGTGCATTTGATCAGGGAGCATCTTCGTACAGCTCAGAGCAGGCAAAAGAGCTATGCTGATGTCAGAAGAAGAGAATTGGAATTCCAGGTTGGGGACCATGTTTTCTTAAGGGTATCACCAACCAAAGATGTGATGAGATTTGGGATTAGAGGAAAGCTGAGTCCACGTTATATTGGACCTTTTGAGATCTTGAGCAGAGTCGGGAGGTTGCTTACAGCCTAGCACTGCCTCCGATTCTATCTGGGACACAATATTTTTCATGTCTCTATGTTGAGGAAGTATATCTCTGACCCCAGCCATGTCATAGCGTATGAGCCTATACAGTTGAGGAAAGATTTATCATATGAGGAGCATCCTGTGCGTATTGTGGACCGCAAAGATCAGGTTCTGAGACGGCGTATCATTCCATATCAAGGTACAATGGAGTAATCATTCTGAGAGGGAGGCTACTTGGGAACTTGAGGAGGAAATGAAAAAGAAGTATCCACAACTATTTATATCCTAATATAGTTAATGATATAGCTACGACTGTTGACTTTTGAATAAAGACTTAGTTGATTGTGTGACAAAATTGAAATTTTAATTTTCTCTAATGAAAGTTATCAATTTCGAGGCCGAAATTTTTATAAGGAGGGGAAATGTAATCCCCGGGATCCACAAGCAACAAACAAGAAGATTTGGATAAGATCTTTGGGGGAGTTAGTTATGGATAAGTTGGCCTTTATCCAAAATTACCGATGGAGCTTTTTGGATGAAGTTTTCAGGCATCAACCAGCTGCAACTAGGAGTCCTTCATTGGCCTATCCAACGCCCATCAAAGGATAAGATTTACAAGAGTTTGGGCGGTGCATTAAAGGAGGCGGTGCATGAGGATAAGATAAGAACAGGTGAAGCTTTGGATAAGGCAACTGCACTATAAATAAGAGGGCAGAGGTCTTCGGGAAGAGCATTGAACGGAGAGGAATCAAGGAGAATCCAATCCAACCGGCCATCAAATTGAAGGCATCTTCTATTCTCCACCTTGGGCGAGAAGGAGGAGAAAGAGAAGAGACGATCGGAGCCGGAGCCGTTGAGGAGCTTCCTACGGGCGATCATCTACGGTTACGGTGAGTGATCTTGTAACCTGAGGCAAGGTGAGGGAGAGATCGGTGTGAGATTTCTTGCAGTGCTACGGCACAGATTCATCTTGTCTTCTTCTTGGGATTGTTATTAATCAAAGAGGTTGGGGTATAGTTTACCCTGTACATCTTGTGTTGGGCTGCCTTGATTTGGGCCTTGTTGGGCCGATCTGTGAGCCATTTTTGAGCCACTTTTTGGGCCCTGTAGTGGGCCGAGAATGGCAAAGTAAATATATGGCCCGAATCATGATTGAATCTAGTTTCTTGGGATATTTTTAAATCCCATTTGGACAAATATATTGAGAGATATTCGAGCCCAAAGTCGGGCCCGTGAAGTGGTCTGGGTAGAGTTTTAAGAATCATTTTATTATTCAGATTTTAAAAATTTAATAATGTAAAATGATACTGTAGGTACCCAGGTGTCCAAATAGCTGGGTTATCAATTGGAATTTGCATACTGAGGTAAGTAAGCCAAGTATTATAATTTTATAAATTATTTAATTTATAAATTGTGAACTTACAGTTAAATGTAATTATGTTAATCTTGCAAAATTATGTTGTTACTATCGAGATGATAATATGCAATTATGATAATGACAGTAAAAATTTATGTGTCGCCGCGGTTCTCATATGATAGATTATGATATGACAGATTATGATATGGCATAATACTGGTACCAGGACCCTTCCTCTTAGGGGACATTTAAGAGTGATACAAGATGAGTGCTGTAGGGCCGTGGGACACATAAAGGAAAACAATGACAGTATAAACAGTGTTTTGTTTACATCGCATATTCTAGTATTTATTATTTAATTAAGCTTCCAAATTATTTTGATCTGATGACATGAATATGCTGATAGTATAATAAATGTAATTTGAAATTGTATTAGGCTTACTTATTGAGTGTGAGCTCATAGAATTCTCTCAATGTTTTTCAGAGCCTCAGGAATGAAGAAGGATATTTGGGATAGACGGAGCTTTTATTAAATAAATTTAGTTCCATTATATTGATATAGTTCAGTGTTGCTTGTGTGTAGGGCTGGTAGCCCAAGACTGATAATNATAAATTTGAAATTGTATTAGGCTTACTTATTGAGTATGAGCTCATAGAATTCTCTCAATGTTTTTCAGAGCCTCAGGAATGAAGAAGGATATTTGGGATAGACGAAGCTTTTATTAAATAAATTTAGTTCCATTATATTGATATAGTTCAGTGTTGCTTATGTGTAGGGCTGGTAGCCCAAGACTGATAGTTATGGTTTGTAATAAATCATGAATTTGGATTTTTGTTTTATATTGATTTATGTGATGAAGTTTGAGATGCCTTGCATTCCTGGCATGTAGCGGGTTGTCACCCTAGCTCGAATTTTAGAACTGGGGCGTGACAGCTTTAGTAGTATCAAAGCCTAGTTACGACATTAGGGACACATACATGATGACACTTTAGGCAAAATACTAAGATGACATTGAGACAATTATAAATTTCAATATTATGAAAGCCTGACATTTAAAGTTTACCATGATATTGATTACAACTAATTTATCAGGAGATAGGAATGGCACGTCGCACTAGAAGTCAACAAAATGATGAGGGTTCCCAAGTTGGTAATGCTGGCCAACCGGGAGGTTTGGAAGCCACCGGAGGTGCTGCCCCTACCAATTCAGTTGGGACTGATCAGCAGCGACTCCAGACCGAGATGCTTCAGGTGCTCTCGGTTATGGCACAGTCGATGCGGGACATGCAGCATCAGATTCTGCAAACTTTGTCCACTCAGTCTGCCCCTCCTGTTCCACAGACTCAGCCTGACTCTACTGCTCCACAGACCCAGCCTGCTCCATCTCAATCTTGGATAGGGGTTGGCCGCAGCTTTGCATATTTCAAGAAGTTTGCCCCTGCCCCTTTCTCTGGATCCACCAACCCTGTTGATGCTGAGCAGTGGATGCGAGATATGGAGAAGGCTTTTACAGCTCATGGTAGTCAGGAGATGGAGCGGATCAGATTTGCCACCTACCTTCTCCAGGGAGAAGCTTATGATTGGTGGTTAGTTGAGGAGCAGCGTCGGGATGGACAGATTATTTCTTGGGGAGAGTTTAGAGAGATATTCTTCGACAAATACTTCCCAGGAGTGTACAGAGACAAATGGAATCAGAGTTTATCAAATTGGAGCAAAAGGATCTTTCTGTGGCCCAGTATGAAGCTGAATTCACCAGGTTGGCTCATTTTGCTCCAAATATTGTGACTAATGAAATGGCCAAGGTCACCAGATTCACTGAGGGACTGCGACCCTGACTGAGGCAAGCAGTCAATGCATTTGAGCTTCTCACTTACAGTGCGGTGGTGAATAAGGCCTTGGTGATTGAGAGGGATATGAATGCTGTTCAAAATGATTGGGAGCAGCGAAGAAGAGAAAAGGGCCTACTACTGGCCAATCCTCTGCTCAGGCCAAGAAGAAGGGTGCATAACATGCCCCAGTCGAACCATAGAATAAGGAGACTCATTGCTACCTGTCCCTTTCGGAAGGATCAACAGCCCTCTTCAAGTCAAGGAATGAGCCAGCAGTATCAACAGCAGCCACCAGGACCCAGGGAAGGGTCTTCAACCTCACTCAACAGGACGCTGAAGCCTCTAATTCTATGGTGATAGGTATACCATTTAATGTTATATCTAGTATTACATTCTTATCTAGTGCAATGCATTGATAGTTAATTAAAAGTTAGGTTCAATCCTTAATGTTAAAACAAATTACATTTATGTCCAGGAATGATTAAAGTAGGTACTACTTATGCTCAAACTTTAATTGACTTGGGTGTCATGCATTCTTTCATATCTGACATCTATCTTGATAAGAATGCATCATTGATACCTACTCCTCTGGAGCAAGAGTTGCATATTGCGCTTCCAAATAGAGATGTTATGAAGTTGACACAGTATGCAAATCTTGCCTAATTGTCTTGGAGAATAGGAGGTTGAATGCTGATTCATTGTCCTTCCACTGAAGTTTTTTGATGTTATCTTGGAATGGATTGGTTGGCCTCCTATCATGCTTCAGTAGACTGCTTCAGGAAGATTGTCAACTTCAAAACTCCAAGTCAGCCTGAATTTAGTTTTATTGGTGGTCAGAAACACCTAGCCTCAGTGTTCATATCAGCGATGCAGGCTGGAAAGTATATGATGAGTGGTGGTCAAGGATTTCTTGCTGTAGTCAAGGACCTTCAGTAAGAAGAGACCAAGTTGGAGGATATTCCTATAGCTCAGAATTTCCTGATGTCTTCCCTGAGGATTTGACTAATTTACCCCCTGATCGGGAAGTCGAGTTATCTATTGATCTAGTTCCTGGAACTAGACCTATATCAAAGGCCCCTTATCGCATGGCCCCGGCTGAGCTAAAGGAACTGAAGGATCAACTGCAGGAGCTCCTAGATCGGGGATTTATCAGACCCAGTGCTTCTCCTTGGGGTGCTCCAGTTCTATTTGTTAAGAAGAAGGATGGCAGTCTTCGACTCTGCATTGATTACCGGGAAATCAATAAGGTAACCGTGCAGAATAAGTACCCTCTGCCGAGGATTGACGACTTGTTTGATCAACTCCAAGGAGCCCGAATATTCTCAAAGATTGATCTCAGGTCAGGGTACCATCAACTCAAAGTCAAGGAGGGGGATGTGCCAAAGACAGCATTCAGAACTAGATATGGCCACTATGAGTTCTTGGTGATGTTGTTTGGGTTAACTAATGCCCCAGCACATTCATGGACTTAATGAACAGAATTTTTAAGCCATATCTGGATCAGTTTGTGATGGTTTTCATTGATGTTATTCTGATATATTCCAAGAGCCATAAGGAGCATGAGGACCACATGAGGATTGTTTACAGATTCTTCGAGAGAAGAAGCTTTATGCCAAGCTGCAGAAGTGTGAGTTTTGGTTGGACCAAGTATCTTTCTTGGGTCATATAATCTCTAAAGATGGTGTATCAGTGGACCCGAAAAAGATTGAAGCTATTATTAGCTGGAGCCGACCCTCCAATGTGGCAGAAGTCAGAAGCTTCTTGAGGTTAGCCGGGTATTACCGTAAATTTGTGAAGAATTTCTCTCGTATTGCTCTACCCCTAACTCGCTTAACCCAAAAGCGAGTGAAGTTTGACTAGATAGTGGAGTGCGAGAAAAGTTTTCAGGAGTTAACGCAGCACCTGGTGTCAACTTCCATTCTTGTTCTTTCGACAGGATCTGAAGGTTTTACTATATATACTGATGCCTCTCGGAAAGGATTGGGATGTGTTTTGATGTAGAATGAAAGGGTGATAGCTTATGCCTCCAGACAACTGAAACCTTATGAGCAGAATTATCCCACTCATGATCTGGAATTGGCTGCTGTGGTTTTTGCTCCGAAGATTTGGCGGCATTATCTATATGAAGTGTCGTATGATGTGTATCCAGATCATAAGAGTCTAAAATACATCTTCACACAGAAGGAGCTAAATTTAAGGCTAAGGAGGTGGTTGGAACTATTAAAGGATTATGACCTGAATCTACAGTATCATCCTGGGAAGGCCAATGTAGTGGCAGATGCTTTGAGCAGAAAATCCTCTTCTGAGTTAGCTGCTATGATTACTTTCCAGCCTCACATATTGAGAGATCTAGAGAAGTGGGAGGTTGGTTTGAGAGTACAGCAGTCTGATGGGCTAGTTGCAGCACTTGTACTCCAGCCGACCCTAGTTGATAGAATCAAGTCCTCCCAGATAGAAGATCCTGATCTCCAAAGGATTAAAGAAGCTGTGCAGTCAGGAGTCCAAAAGGAATTTTATGTAATGGAGGATGAATCCCTGAAATTTGAAGGAAGACTTTGTGTGCCAAACATTGAGGAGCTGAAGGCTAAAATTTTGAAGGAGGCTTACTACTCTCCTTATACTGTGCATCCAGGTGGTACTAAGATGTACATAGACTTAAAGGAAAATTTTTGGTGGAAAGGTATGAAGAGGGAGATTGCTCAGTATGTGGCCAAGTGCTTGGTGTGTCAGCGAGTGAAGGCCAAGCATCAAAGGCCTGCGGAACCTCTTCAGTCTCTGATGATTCCACAGTTGAAATGGGAAAAGATTACAATGGACTTTGTGACTGGTCTGCCTAAAACTCCCGGGAGTAACGATGCAGTTTGGGTTATTGTGGATAGACTAACAAAATCAGCTCATTTCCTACCTTTCAGAGTTGGGGTCTCTAGTGAAAGATTGGCTAATTTGTATATTGAGCAGATCGTGAGACTCCATGATGTTCCTGTATCTATTGTATCAAATAGGGATATCAGGTTTATGTCCCAGTTTTGGCAGAGTCTTCATAAGGCCATGGGAACCAAATTAAACTTCAGTACTGCCTATCATCCTCAGTCAGATGGGCAATCAGAGAGGACCATACAGATTCTGGAAGATATGTTGCGAGCCTGTGTGATGGACTTGGGTGGAGCTTGGGATAACCATTTACCTTTGGTGGAGTTTGCATATAAGAACAGTTACCAGGCCAGTATCCAGATGGCTCCGTTTGAAGCTCTGTTGGTAGGAGGTGCAGATCTCCTTTATATTGGGATGATGTAGGAGAGAGAAAATTGTTAGGCCCTGAGCTGATTCAGCAGACAGTAGATAAGGTGCATTTGATCAGGGAGCATCTTCGTACAGCTCAGAGCAGGCAAAAGAGCTATGCTGATGTCAGAAGAAGGGAATTGAAATTCCAGGTTGGGGACCATGTTTTCTTAAGGGTATCACTAACCAAAGATGTGATGAGATTTGGGATTAGAGGAAAGCTGAGTCCACGTTATATTGGACCTTTTGAGATCTTGAGCAGAGTCGGGGAGGTTGCTTACAGCCTGGCACTGCCTCCGATTCTATCTGGGGTATACAATATTTTTCATGTCTCTATGTTGAGGAAGTATATCTTTGACCCCAGCCATGTCATAGTGTATGAACCTATACAGTTAAGGAAAGATTTATCATATGAGGAGCATCCTGTGTGTATTGTGGACTGCAAAGATCAGGTTCTGAGATGGCGTATCATTCCATATGTCAAGGTACAATGGAGTAATCATTCTGAGAGGGAGGCTACTTGGGAACTTGAGGAGGAAATGAAAGAGAAGTATCCATAACTATTTATATCCTAATATAGTTAATGATATAGATACGACTGTTGACTTTTGAATAAAGACTTAGTTGATTGTATGATAAAATTAAAATTTTAATTTTCTCTAATGAAAGTTATCAATTTCTAATGTAATCCCCGGGATCCACAAGCAACCAACAAGAAGATTTGGACAAGATCTTTAGGGGAGTTAGTTATGGATAAGTTGGCCTTTATCCAAAATTACCGATGGAGCTTTTTGGATGAAGTTTTCAGGCATCAAATCAGCTGCAACTAGGAGTCCTTCATTAGCCTATCCAATGCCCATCAAAGGATAAGATTTACAAGAGTTTGGGCGGTGCATTAAAGGAGGCGGTGCATGAGGATAAGATAAGAACGGGTGAAGCTTTGGATTAGGCAACGACTGCACTATAAATAAGAGGGCAGAGGTCTTCGGGAAGAGCATTGAACGGAGAGGAATCAAGGAGAATCCAATCCAACCGGCCATCAAATTGAAGGCATCTTCTATTCTCCACCTTGGATGAGAAGGAGGAGAAAGAGAGAGACGATCAGAGCCGGAGCCGTTGAGGAGCTTCCTACGGGCGATCATCTACGGGTTACGGTGAGTGATCTTGTAACCTGAGGCAAGGTGAGGGAGAGATCGGTGTGAGATTTCTTGCAGTGCTACGGCACATATTCATCTTGTCTTCTTCTTGGGATTGTTATTAATCAAAGAGGTTGGGGTGTAGTTTACCCTGTAGATCTTGTGTTTGGCTGCCTTGATTTGGGCCTTGTTAGGCCAATCTGTGAGCCATTTTTGAGCCACTTTTTGAGCCCTGTAGTGGACCGAGAATGGCAAAGTAAATATATGGCCCGAATCATGATTGAATCTAGTTTCTTGGGATATTTTTAAATCCTCATTTGGACAAATATATTGAGAGATATTCGAGCCCAAAGTCGGGCCCATGAAGTGGTCGGGTAGAGTTTTAAGAATCATTTTATTATTCAGATTTTAAAAATTTAATAATGTAAAATGATACTGTAGGTACCCAAGTGTCCAAATAGCTGGGTTATCAATTAAAATTTGCATACTAAGGTAAGTAAGCCAAGTATTATAATTTTATAAATTTTTAATTTGTAAATTGTGAACTTACAGTTAAATGTAATTATGTTAATCTTGCAAAATTATGTTGTTACTATTGAGATGATAATATGCAATTATGATAATGACAGTAAAAATTTATATGTCGCCACGGTTCTCATATGACAGATTATGATATGACAGATTATGATATGGCATAATACTGGTACCAAACCCTTCCTCTTAGGGGACATTTAAGAGTGATACACAAGATGAGTGCCGTAGGGCCATGGGACACATAAAGGAAAACAATGACAGTATAAACAGTGTTTTGTTTATATCGCATATTCTAGTATTTATTATTTAATTAAGCTTTCAAATTATTTTGATCTGATGACATGAATATGCTGATAGTATAATAAGTGTAATTTGAAATTGTATTAGGCTTATTTATTGAGTGTGAGCTCATAAATTATCTCAATGTTTTTCAGAGCCTCAGAATGAAGAAGGATATTTGGGATAGGAGCTTTTATTAAATAAATTTAGTTCCATTATATTGATATAGTTCAGTGTTGCTTGTGTGTAGGGCTGGTAGCCCAAGACTGATAGTTATGGTTTATAATAAATCATGAATTTGAATTTTTTTTATGTTGATTTATATGATGAAGTTCGAGATGCTTTGCATGCCTGTCATGCAGCGGGTTGTCATCCTAGCTTGAATTTTGAAACTGGGGCGTGACAGTCACCCTCAAACGAGCAAATCAAACTGCAGGAGATTTGAGTAGGAGAAAATTTATTAGAGTTCTTTTGATCTATTAAAATTATATCATATCCAGATTGCAGCAATTTCCTGTATGCGGGACCATGTTCCTTAACGCTAGACTGCATTGCTGTAGCAGCTCGCTTGCGGACCAATCATGCACGCGAAGAAGGGATGGGAGAAACTAAAAGGGACCAAATTATGTATTGGTGCTTAAACTTTGCTTAGAATTTTTTAAACTTTTAGTTATTGCAGTTTAGTTTCTCCGATTTGAAGTTGCTGTATTTCTAAAAAGTTAGGTCAGTTAAATCAATGAATTTGAACTGGTGTCATAAATTGAAAGGACAAAAGCGAAGGGTCTAAACAATGTACTATATCATATTTCAGCACCATTAATTATGAATTGGAGAATTAGTCTCTTCCAATTGTAAGCTAATTTTATTTTTTGGCTGGCTAAGAGTGGTCAACACCGTCAGCTGTGAGTTAGGGAGTTAATTTCTTCCAACTGTAAACTAATTTTGTCTTCTTGGTTGGCTGAGAGTGGCCAACACCGTCAGTTGTGAGCTGGAGAGTTGGTTTTTCCCAATCGTGAGCTGATTTGGTTTTCTTCTTTTGACATGAAGTCTGAAAGTGAATGCCCATCAACTGTGAGTTGAGGAGTTGGTCTCTCCCAACTATGAGTTGATTTGGGGCTTCTTCTTGTATGGCTGAGAGTAGCCAGCAATTGTAGGTGTATAATTTGAGTTAAGGCCTTACTCAGTTGATCATTGGCCATTGAGGTAGAATTGGGCCGTTGAGGCAGAAATGAAGCCGCTGAGGCTGAAACGAAGCGCAACCCAGATGGCTGAGTGGGTCGGAGTCCTACCCGAAAGGCTGGAATGAAGCTGCTGAGACAGAGATGAAGCTGCTGAGGTTGAAATGAAGCGTAGCCCGAGTGGCTGAGTGGGTTGGAGTCCTATCCGGAAAGTTGAAATGAAGCCGCTGAGGCAGAGATAAAGCTGTTGTGGTAGAGATGAAGCCGTTGAGGCTGAAATGAAGTGCAGCTCAGGTGGCTGAGTCGATTGTAGTCCTATATGGAAGGCTGAAATGAAGCTGCTGAGGCAGAGATGAAGCCGCTGAGGCTACAATGAGGCCACTGAGGTAGAGGTAAAGTCGTTGAGGTTGAAATGAGGCCGCTGAGGCTGAAATGAGACCATTGAGGCTGAAATAAGGCCACCGAGGCAGAGATAAAGCCGCTGAGACTAAATGAAGCGAAGCCTAGGTAGCCGAGCGAGTCGGTACTCAGGAGGTTGGAATGAAGCTGCTAAATCTAAGATGAGACTGCTAAGGCTGAAATGAAGCGCAACCTAGGTGGTTGAGTGGGTCGGAGTCCTACCCAGGAGGCTGGAATGAAGCCGCTGAGGTAGAGATAAAGCCGTTGAAGTTGAAATGAAGCACAGCCCGGATGGCCCAGTGGATCAGAGTTATACCTAGAAGCATGCTGGAATGAAGCTACTGAGGCTAAGATGAGGCTGAAATAAAGCGCAGCCCGGATGACCGAGTAGAAACTTGCAAATTGACTGTTGAAGATTTGCACAGTATAAAATTTGTTACAGTTATTTTGATCTATTAAAATTATATCATATCTAACTTGCCATAATTTTGACCTCGTTTCTTGACATTAGACTTGCATTGCTGCAACAATTCGCTTGTGGATCAACCATGCACATGCAGTGAAAGAAAAAAAAATGAAAATATACTTTTTAATCCTTAAATATTCACTTAAAATTTATTTTTATTCTTAAATTTTTTATTATTATAATTTAGTTCATTATATTTTAAAATATTAGATTTCTCATGTCATGTAACACAGTAGCAAGTTGCAGGTCTTGGAATACTTTTTTGGGAGATTAAAAATGATAAAATTTATTTTGAAATTATGCATATACCATGACACCAAAAGAGTTTTTCAAAATTTTTAGATTATATATTATAAACTTTATTTTGAACTTATACAAACATCACAAACTTTGAATAAAAAAAAGGGCTTTCAAAATGTTTAGAAGTGACCATTAATATCTATTACTGTTCAAACTTATCATTAACGTGAGAGAAAAAATGAAGTATCAGGCTAAGCCATAGTGGGAACATAACCTTCCCAAGTTACGGCATGCCGTCGTATGGGAGCAAGATTAGAAAATATTAGCCATGTTTATTTTCACATCTGAATCTAATTAGATAGAAGTACAAGTTTGAGCATCCTATTATATCTATGTCTAAGAAAGAAAATTAGATACTGATGTAATTAGGTAATTATGTGACCAACATTCTTGCATTTTTATTTAATTTTATATAGCACCAAACAAATTTTGAACGACAAGTACTATTATTTATTTTTAATAATTAATATTAACATATATGTAAAATTTTGTAATCTTTACCAAAAACATCAACCAATTTTGTTAACATATTATTTATTAAAGTTAGTTTTTATTTAACATTGTTTTTTGATTTTTAGTTCTAAATGTTTATATTATTTATATTTCTTATATATATATAATGTATATATATATAGAGAAATATAAATATATGTATATATAAGAAAAATTTTGTAATCTTTACCAAAATTGATGCGGATAAATATATATGTATTAATATATATATATATATATATATATGTATATATATATATATATAGATAGTTATATATATCTGATTATATATATAATATATATATATGTATATCTATATCTGTATATAATGT